>PVJX010001390.1:0-35083 GCA_004027295.1 Dolichotis patagonum | reverse complement strand
GTTTTTTCTCTTTAAATAAAATTAAAACAAAAAGATAGGATATGTTTTAAAGACAGTGGCATTGTGGATCAACTATAAATGTGGCATCAAATAACCTATGGCTTATTGCTGGTGTCTGCATTCATGCTCACATTTATATAGAGCCATTCGCCCAGAAAGTCAAATGAATTATTAAACTCGAGTCCTTTTTATTACACTCATCTGAGAGAAGTAGGATTTATTAGTCTCCTTATTGTATAGGGGAGGTAGGTGGAAGTGTGAAGGGAGAGTTACTTTTCACATTCACCTATACTCACACAACCAGGAAGTTTGCTGACTCTCCTGATATAAACCCTGAGCATGAATTAATTCAGGCTTATTGTTTAGATAATATTTATCTAAGACAACCAGAGAAAACTCCCAGTGAGTAGACCAATCTATCTGCTTAGCTGTTTTTGTTTCTTGACTTTTAATTGCTAATTAGATCTCAGCCCACCAAAAAGCTAATGTTTTGCTGTTTGCTGAGATTTGAAATGGCCCAGGGTGTCATCTCCTACTTGTACACTTCTGGAAACTTCCTTTGTCCCTTTCTTTCTGATTGTACAACATAGGGTTTGATGACCCAACCACCACCCTGGTTAAGAAAGCACAGGGAAAAACTGATGTAATCTTTGATCCTTATTTTAGACCCTTTAAGCTCTTCACCAAAATTACTTTGCTACTGTAGTAGTAAATTAGAATTTTTTTCAGTGACTTTATCTTTGTGCTTACTCAAATTTCTAATAAAGTGAAACATATGCAAGGAAAGACTACTACAAAATAGTAGTCAGGGTGCAGAGTGCTTCCTCAGGGCCCTCAGTAGAATGTACACCTTGTTGTTGGCAGATACCAATCAATGAAGCTTTAGTTTCAATGCAACACTGTTGTTTCAGAGCTTGCCTTGGGTTTAATGTTCCTGGAGCTTGATCCAGAAGACCAAATGGCCTCTGTAATAAACTCAAGTAACTCAAATGGTGACCAGCTATTTATGTATGTAGGCATATTAAAACAAGACAAACAAAAACATTGATAAGTAACTAGATCACTGGAAATGCATTGGCAAAAATGGATCAGAAATGTCTAGGTCTTCTGTATATATTTTTGTGGTTACTTTAATGAGGATGCCTTGTTTTAAGAGAAACAAATATTTTTGGTTTAGAATAAAAGCAAAATATAATAGAACTTTAATAAATATTGGCTATTTTATCATTTCATTGTAATTGCTATTCAAATTATAACAAGAATGTTCCATAAGCAAAATTCAAAGCATTTATTATATCACCGTCACTGTAGGCAGTTGTGTTCTGATCAAGGACAGTGTTAACTGAAAAGCTGAATTTTGAATCAATATGAAATAGAAAATAAAAATCTTGATTGTAATGTTTTCAAGCAGTAATTAAAAAGTCCTTGCCCTGCAATATTAAAAAGAGTTAGTTTATTTAAAGGATTTTGTGAAGTATTTATATTTGCTTTGGTAGTTAAAATACCTCATTATAGTTTGTAGTTTTGACATACTTTGCTGCAGGCTTCTAACTTTAGTGAATAAAGACACTCAGATGGTTTCATTATGGTTTGTGCCCTGCTTCATAAACTTTTTCTTTTTTTTTAACCTGACTCTAACTAGCCCACAGGTCAGGCTTTTAACACCTGTCCTCTGTACTCCAAATGGCTAGCTAGACCTGCACATGGGTTTTTCTCTCCATAGTATATGGTTCTGGCATCCTCGAAGAGAATGGACTTTTCTTTTAGTTTCTAAATTGGGATTGATTAGCAGTAGAATACCGTTATTCATGTGCTTGTTTATGCTGTGTGCTCTTTAAGCGCAGTGTGCTACGTGTGCTTCGGGTAGAATAAGACACACAGCTGGGGTTCCTGTGCCATATTCGAAGGCTCTGAGTGTGACTGTTGTCCTGTGTGCTGCTGTGTCACAGTGGCCTGAGTGTTATGTGGTAGCACTACCAGGTAAAGGGCTGCCACGATTTCTTTTTAAAATACCACTTTTTAAAAATTTTATTTATTATTTAGTCTTTTGAGACATGGTCTCACTATGCAGTTCAAGCTGGCCTTGGGCTCTCCTTGTAGCCCAGGCTGGTCTCCAGCTTGCAATGATCTTCCTGCTTCAGCCTCCCAAGTGTTGGGATTACAGGAGTGTGCCACCATGCCTGGATGACTTTTTTTTATTTTAAAGAGAATAAAACCAAACAAAATAAAACAAGATAAAACCAATCAAAATAAAACAGTGAAAGTGATACAGGACTTCAAAACAGGAAACAGGAAATCAATAATGGCTACCACAATACCTCTTGTAATATTCAAAATTGCTGCCTATGCCATTAGACATAATAAAACCAAATAAAACAGAACAGAATAAAATGAATCAAAACAGAGCATTGAATTAAGTAAAACAACAAAACAGAACAAAATGAAGCAGTGAAAACAATATTGGACTTCAAAACCAATGCAGAAGAAAATCATAGTCATATTTGCTATTTACATCTTGTTATCCTTGGACTACTGTCTTTAAGCCTGCAGAGTCGATCAAACATTGTAAGTATTCAGTCATTTTTGTACTTTAGTTGCTATGAATTCAGTCTGTGTTCCTCTGAATCAACCAGTTACTTAAGGGGTGGAGTGGGCTTGGCTTTTCTTGTCTCCTGGCCTGCGTCAGGGGAAGGCTATATCCTGTTTCTCTTCCCCTCTCACAGTCACCACTGGCCCACAGGAAGGGTACATCTTGTTTTTTGCCCCGGCACAGTTACCTTGAAATACTTCTGTCTTTCTTTCTCTTTCGTACTTCTGCTCTGGCTTATCAGTGCTTGCTGGATGAAATGAAATTCTATAATCTGATAATAGGAAAATGTGATAGTATTAATTAAATCTATCACTTTGAAATTCTCTTTGTTCTCATATGATGATTTAATCATTACAGCTGAGGGGCCTAAGATAATTGCTAAGATAATATAACACTTTATTTTGCTGTTTATTAAAATGAAAATTATAATATTAACCTAGTAGGATTATCTTAAGCTTAAATGAGATTACATGTACCAAGTACAGATCACACTGCTTGACAAATAATAGTTTGATAAATGGTAGCTTTTTATAGTCATTGTTGCTATTGCTATTAATCTGACAACGGAGATGTTGAATAAGTAAAATTCATGGTATTTAATGAGAAAACAACTTTATACCTATTTTTCATTCTCCCTTTAAGTTTTGTTCAGTGATAGAATTCTTTCAGTATTTTTTTGAAATGTATCTAGTTCATGAATTTTCTGGACACTGTTAGTAATGACAATGTTTTGGGTCACTTTAAGTCACAAAACACATTATTAAAAGTGCATAGGCCTGTGAGGCTGAGGCTGGAGGATGGTAAATTGAAGCCTGATCTGTACAACTTAGTGAAATCCTATTTCAAAATCAAAATAAAACAAAAAAGTGGCAAGGTAAATCTGTCAAAGGTCCTGGGCTCGATCACTAGTACTGAAAGTTTATAGTTTACAAAACAATAAAGTTTTGAGCTTGATTTAAATGTAAATATCTTATTATTCCAGTTATGGGAAATGGAAGGAGGAGTTTTCTGCTTGAGAAGTAGACAAGTGGGAGGATGTCCCACTTAGAAATTTTACATCATAAATAAACACATGAGAAAAATACCCTTCTAGCTGACTGTGGTGGTGCACACCAGCACCCAGGAGGCTGACAGTGAGAACCTGTCTCAAAAAGAAAAATTAAAAATAAAGGGTTGGGGATATAGCTCAGTGGCACAGGATCTGTCTGGCAAGTGCAAAGTCCTGAGTTCGATTACCAGTACCAAAAAAACAAAAACAAACAAAACCTTTTTATTACCAACTGATTCTCATTTAGAAACTAGGCTAAAAAAGAATATATTACAGAAAACCAGGAGTTATTTCTTCTCCTTCTCTTCCCCTATTTTTTTCGGATCAAGGTTTGTTGTTGCTCCTGGTGGCGGGTGGGAGAAGATAGCCGGGAAGCTCTTTTATGCCGGTATTGCTGTGAAGTGACCTCCACATCCGACCTGAAGATGCTGGCTTGACTCCTTCCCCTCACTCTGCTTTTCCCAAACCCTCGTTGAGAACTTTTGAATACTTTTCTAGTGATCAGGGAAGTATATTTTTCTTCACTTGCTTCCCCTACACTGCTCTTTTTCCTGTTTTTCAGGGGCTCTGCTAGGGAAGAATTTAAAGGTGCTCCAGGTTCTTTATCTTGTGTGTAGTACTAATTTGTCTTTGGTCCTAAAGAGCGCTAGGGTTATAGGCTGACCTCAGTGAATGAGTTTCTTCCTTCTTCTCTAACTGCCCAAGCAGTCAGATAGCCAATCTCTGACTCAGATCTTCTGGCCAAGCATCCATTGCCAGGCCAGGCTGCGCCCCTGCCCCAGGAGACAAATTATTCTCCATCTGAGCAATTGCCATGAGTTTGTGGAGAGGAGTTGCACACACCTACCACTACCTTTTCCTAAACAGCCTTCTTCACCACTCTGCTTCTCATCTGCTGTCTTTGATGCTGTGCCCTTCTGGTGGCCGAGGAACCTTAGAGTCACCAAATGAATACCTGATTATTTCTTTAAAGAAATCTACATTTTGCTGAGATGTCTCTTCTGTTGTATTTTGCTGCCTCAGTGAGAACATCCACTCTTACACCATTTTCAAACCTATTTTTTACAACTCTTTTAAAATCTGTGTACATTCTCTTGCTTTCTTAGTTGTACTTTGTGAATTCCTTCACCACCTTTTTGTTGGTGCTAATCTCTGTCCTGACTCTTTGAACATTTCCTTATCCCTGCTTTGCTTCTTAGCCCTGTATTGCTACATTTCTCTGTCTAGCCATTATTTTGTTGGGTAGCCTGGTTTAGAAAACTATTTTATGTGTAGTATTATACTTTCTAGATAACATTTGCATTTTAATTCAAAAGAGTTAGCAATGTGGGAATTACAGGTGCCTTGAAAGAAAAAATGGAAAACACTTTAAAATCTTCAAGCCACAATAGTCAGCTGCCTCCTCAGCTTATGTCAAAGGCTGGTTTTGCCAACTCCCCACCTACACGGGGCTACATCAAGAATAACTCTTTCTTCCCGGCAACCATAGCTCTACTATTCCAAGAGGAATGAGAATTGGAAGAAATGCTGGTTGGTCTTCTATCAATCATTGTTTTATTTGTGGAAATGACGACCATTGAACTAGATGTTACAAAGTGATTCAAGGTTGAAAAATATGTGATCTCATAATCAATATTGCTTGCTGATTGTCAGTAAAACAAAGTGTTTTTGCTTTCTTCTGCTCCCGTACCACAATCAGCAGTAAAGATTTCTGATACCTGGCGGTATGGGATTTTGTCCCTCACTTACCAAAGAATGATCCAATTCTGCAGTGAATGCTCGCTAAGCATCCTCTAATCCAATTCAGTTTTGATGCTGGCTACCTGAGATCACATCAGATATCACAGGATGAGTCTCCCAGACCATCTCACCCCCCACTTCACATACCAGCCACAGATACAGCAGCAGATTGTTTTACCTGTGCTTTTGACCTACCAGCTATAGTTAGCAGTCCCACATGGCCCCTGTTGCCTTCCGTTAATTTGCTTGAGCAGCTCACAGAACTCAAGGAGGTGCTTGCTTACCCATTTCATTATAAGGATGTTACAAAGGATATAGATGAAGAAATGCATAGGACAAGGCACTGGGAAAGGGACATGATATTCCCATGCCCATATGAGCACACTCCCTTACAGGTATCACTGAATGTTATGCTGTCTGGAAGCTCTTTGACTCCCCTCCTTTGGTTTTAATTAATGGAGAGTTATTGTGGAGGCATGACTGAAGCATGAATAGCCACGCTGATACATGACAGGACAAAAAGGTGTGGGGACACACAGGAGGTCCTGTATTTTGAGTTTTCTTGATCTCTCTAGAGCCTTCTTTCATTCAGAGTATGAGGAAGGACCCCTCTTCAAAGAAGAGGTTCTTGAAACCTATTATTAGAAAAGGATAGCTCAGAGAATTTCTTCATGGTCAATTCCGGGACAGAAAGGTAAGAGAAGACCACAATGTCTATGACCCATCTTGAGGAAGAGAAATTCTAGTTTCTATGGCCTGATTTAGGGCGGGAGTGGTGAACCAGGAAGTGTCAATGAAAATCAAAACTTTTATGTCATAATATCACACTAGGCAAAAGGAAATTTGATGAATTAATCAGTAGCAAAAATTGAAAATTTGCCTCTGTTACTCCAAAAGGAAAATAGGAGAAAGACAATGAATCTTTTAAACCTTTAAAGAAGAAAGTGAAAATAAACTGTATATCTGAAATGTAATGAGAAATAAGAGCTTGACATAATGAGAAATAACCTTGGAGTCAAAGACATTTCTTTTAACACTGAAATAGCTTAAATGATAAAAAATTTAAATTAATTTTTGTTGACACATAAATAAAAGAATTCAAATTACAGAGTCTATGGATAGTAATTTTTGTACTTATTTTGATAAAATATGGACAGATATTTGAACATAATTATCCTGTAAACACGTAGACTGCACTCATTTCTAATGTATAGGAGAAAAAAATCATGAGAAAAAATATTATAGTTTATAATACAATAATGTTGTTTATAAGTAAGTAATACATTTAAAGAAATTTGATGTTTGGGTACAGTAGCTTAAATTTTAGTGAGGTTAAAGCATAAAACATACTTCTGTTTAATAAACAAATATTTTTGGAAGGCCATTAGTATGGCTTTGGACCTAAAAAGAAACAAAAGAATAATTAAATTTTATTAACTGTTTAGAGAGAGATAACTACATTCCAATTTCTATCTTCTTTTACCTTCATTTTAAACCTTTCTGATGACAAAAGACTTCCTCCATCAAGTTTTCTTACCAAATTCTGGCAGATCAAGTTTATCTGTGTTATAATTAATAATTTCTATTATTTTAACATGAGATACTACAGAGTAAGAACCAATTATTGTCTGGAGCAAGAAAAAATATAAAATTTAAAATAAATGACTATTATGTGATTAAAATCAGTATTCAAGAAATTAATTTTATATCCTAAAATGGATCTGGGTCACTGATATAAAATTTAGAACTCTGAATTTCAAACACAGGTGTGAAATTAAAGATTGTGTGCTTTAACCTAGATAGCATAGAAAGCAATAATTTGGAAAGCATCCAAATGTACAAATGTATGCAATTTTTTTTTTAGAAAAGGAAAATAAAGACAAGAGCAAAGTAAATCTCATTGCTATCTGAACTGGTGCAATAAGTAACTACAGAAGGCTATAAAAGTTACCAGGAAGTCATTCAATCATAGACTCAGAGAGAGAGAAGGACTCTCAAGGAGTCATGCAATCTAGTTCTTGGTCCTAGAGAAAAGGATATCTTGGTTTCTTTCAATTTTGGTTCTCTGGCTGCTCTAAAGACTTTCCCACATGGATTGTGCTGCATTTCAGGTCACCAACAAATAACAGAGCTCCTACTATGTGGCAAAACTAAGACAGGAACAGGATCATGAAGAATAGGTCTATCCATTTATCTCAAGGAATTTATAGGCAAGTGAGAAGACGACCATGTAGACAGAGAATTACAGTTCTGTAATATTAATTCCTTGGCCAAGTATGCAATAAGTTTTGAGATTAAAAGTTTCTTTCAAGGTCTTTGATCTGATAACTTAATTCTGTGGTAAAATGTGAAGCTCTATCAAATGGCAAAAGTAGAGAATGTGGTTGATTTGCTACCTACAAACATTCATTTGAATATTTAAATATTTCTAAAACAAGAGGCAAAGAAAAGGAAAGAAAAGGTCAGCAGGTGAAACAGTTGACCTAAAAGAATGAAAATAATGCCCTTCTCATTGTTTTTCTTGTTTTGAACTTTATTGGATCATAACATAAATGTATACAGATGCACAAATAAGATCAATGACCTTTGAAGGTGACCATACTTTCGCAAACACAATCTGCAATAAGAAATAGAATATTCTTGACACTCAAGAAGCTTTCTTTGTTCTCCTGTCCAGTTAGTATAAACTATCAAATATACCTGCTGTCTGATATTTAGCTTCAAATATTAATTTTGTCTCTTTTGAAGTTTCTGTAAATGGAATCATATATTCCGCTATATGTGGTTTCCTTAATTTCATATTATGTTTACGAGTCATTCATGTTGCTATGTGTAACAGAAATCCATTTTATTAATATAATTGTTTTCATGTAGAGTAAATTTGTGTTGTTTTTATTTTTAAGTTAGTACAAACATGTAATACTTCATGAAATTCTTGTGTGTTAGTTGGTGTGTGTACATAAGTATTTATTTATTTTTACTTTGTGTCTAGAAATAGAGTAATGGGCCAAAGATAATACTTTAGTGGATACTCTCAGTAAGTTTTCTAAACTGCCATTCATACCTCCATCAGCATTACTTGAGAATCCAAATGTTGTTAGTCTTTTCCATGTTAGTCATTCTTGTGGGTATACAGTGGTGGTTCATTGGTGTTAAATTTGTATTTCACTGGAAATATTTATAAGGCAACCACCTTTTCATATGCCTTCTGGAAATTCATATAACCTCTTATGAAATGTTTTTCTCTCTGTGTCTTCTCTCTTCTATCTTTCTAAATACACTTTTCTGTCTTATTGTGAAAGTTCTTTATGTTATGTGTAACAAATACTTTCTCTTATTTTATATCCTGTGCTTTTACTTTTAAATATTTGATCTAAAAAATCTTAATTTCAGCGTTGTTCAAATTTGTCAGGATTTTCTTTTAGTGCCTTTCATAGGTAGTGTCCTACTTAAGGAAACTGCTTCCTCCGAGGTCATAAGATTATATTTAAGTTATGTTCTAAAAACTTTACTGTTTGCCTTTAAAAGTTAGGTCTATGATTCATTTGATTTGACTTTTATGTGCTGTGTGCAGTAGAGTTTACTATATTTTACTAAATGGAAAATCAATTGAGCATAATGTGTTTTGCAGACCATGGTTCACTGCTGTAGTAATTTTGCCTTAATTGAAGTAATTATAAATGTGTGGCTCTACGTCTATACACTCTCTTTCATTCCATTTTGTTTATTTGCTTTGTTTTGCATGTTCTGTCTATGGTATTTTTAATTGCTAAACTTGATAATTAGTCTTAGCATCTAGTACATATCTTTTAAGGTAGTTCTTTTGTCTTTGTTATTCTTGACTTTTTAAATTTCCACACATCTATAGCATCACTTGGAAATTTGCCATTCAAATTTTATTAGAATTTTTATTGGAATTCTGCTGAATCGAAAGTACAGCTTAAGAAAGACTGACTTTTCTATGATGTTGAGCCTTTTCGTCTATGAATATGGTACATCTCTTTTTTGATATTCTTAATGCTATTTAAAACCTTTAAAATACTTATTGCTGTAATATAGAATTATAATTTATTTTTATATATTGACATGACATCCACAGATCTGAACTCATTTGCTTAGAGTAGTTTATCAGATTTTGTTGTATTTTCTAGATGTGTAAATGAGTCATTCACAATTAATGAGGGCTTCATTTACCACTTTGCAATCTTGAAGACTTATTACCTTTCTTCCTTCTTTGCCTGGGCTAGGACCTCTTATGCAATGTTGAAGAGAAGTGGTTATTATTACCCCCTCTTTTTTCCTTTTTCAGTGCTGAGGGTGTAACTCAAGGCCTTGTGCATGCTAGGAAATTGTTTTACCATTGAGCTACTTTCTCAGTTACAAAACATGTTTTCTTCTAATTCAGGGGAAAATGTTTCACTATTTTCACTATTAAGAGTGATATAGTACTTGTGGCTTTTTTGGGTATGTTGGAATTTTCCTTCTCTTTCCACCTTGATTAGTATTTGGAACATAAGTGGGTATTGGATTTTATTAGACTGTATCTTCATGTATGAGTTGGTAACATTATTTTATTATGCTAATGTTATATTAATTTTGAATATTAAATCATTTTGTTTCTGAGATAAATCCAATTGTGTTATATTATCCTTTTAAGTATATTACTAGATTCATTTTCCTGAAATTTTTTATTAAATCTTTGTGTTATATTAAAGAAAGTTATTGGCCAATAGTTTTCACATTTTATAATCCTTTTAGAAGTAATTTTCTGATAAAGTATTTACATTAACCTTTGACAACAATTTGAGAGGCTTTTCTTCTTTTCCTTTTCTCTGGATCCAGTTTATGTACAGTGGACCTTTTTCTTAAATATGCAAAACAACTAATTAGTGAAGTCCCTGAGCCTAAAGGTTTTCTTTCAGAGATGGTTTCTAAATCGTCTGTGTAATTTTCTCAGTATACACAGTAGTTTTTGTTTTCTATTTCTTATTGAGTCAATTGTGTTTTTCAAGAATTTGTCTGATTATTTGTAAAGGAAAAGAATTAACGTAGAACAGCTGAATTAGGTAAAGATTTTTTATTTTGAAATAAGTACTCTGGTGAGTCATGGTGAAGAAAAAATAGACCCAAACTGTTCATAGCATTTTATGGTGATTTCATAAACTATGCCAAAGGTAGACCCCTCTCTGGCCATGGAATAATACAGTATCTATATGGACAGTGTCATTTGGTTAAAGCATGATTAATAGTTAACTTTTGACACCTAAGATACTACTGCAAAATTCAAGGGCTCATAATGGTGACCACGTAGTCAGCTCTCTATTCTGAGGGTCAGAAGTATGGCCTGGGGTGGCCTTGGCTAGACTCCTTCTGAGTTTGTGGCTGGTAGGTGGCTTGGCCAGGTCTGGATGGCTGATGCCTGGGAGTTTAGTGATGTTTTCATCAATGGCTGTGCCATCTCTGGGACCTTCTATTTTCCAGAAGACTTGACTGGCTTGTTTCTTACAGGGGTCACAAGGTTCCAAGTGAAGTAGGACAACAAACGCCCAAGGCTTAAGGATTTTTCAGTCCTCTGCGTCACAGTTTCCACTTACTCACTGGCCTGTGGCCAGGTGGTGAAGCCCAGCCTCAGTGTGGAGTCCACGACAGGGTGTGCATTTAGTGAGGCATCAAAGGGCAATCAACTCACCACTGCATGTTTGAGACATACTTACAGTTCCAGTTTCAGTGAAAATTTTCTTTGAATACATGTGCAACAAAACCCAGTAAAGGGTAATGGTCGTATTTTCCATTCAGAGACAAAGATGAATACAGGACACAACTCAAGATAACTCTAACACAATACAGGAAGGCCATTTGCAAAATTATTGTATCACTAAAGGTTATATTTTTGTTCAATATTCTGTGCCTAATACAAGGTGAATTTAATTCAGTATATGGATGAGAAATGTGTATTTATAAAAAATTTCCAAGATCATATTTTAATTATGCAAGGTGGTTGACTTGGGTCTGCTGAGAGCCTGGAAAGAAAGGGAAAGTGAACTATCCTAATAGAACATCTCCAATGGAAGCAAGGAAGACTATAATGGTGGGGAGGGCATCATGGTGGAAAAAGAAGAAAGCCAAGGAAGTTAAGGTTGGGAAGTATGTATGTTATCCAGGAAGAATAATATTAATAAATTTGCATTTAGTGAGAACTATGGGCTTTGTATTCATTATTTATTTTAATCCTCATTACAACCCTATGTTGACAAATGTATATAGTCCTAAATTGTGAGCGAGACAAGGACGAGAGAGAGACACAGTGAGAGACAGAGAGAGGAGAGACAGAGACAGAGAGGAGACACAGACATACAGACAGAGACAGAGAGACACCCAGAGAGGGGAAAGAGACAGATACAGAGACAGACAGAGACAGAGAGAGAAAGGCAAAGACAGCGAGAGAGGGGAAAGGCCTCCTATACAAAAGCACATGATGTCTGTGCTGTAGAGAAGGAAATGAGAAAGTGTGGAGAGGGTCTAGGGTTAATCTAAGGGGAAGAATAAATATGATGGGTATGAGCTGTATATAACACTTTAAGTGAACAAAATGCTCAGATGGAAGAGAATTCAAGTGGAAGAAAGAGTAGAAGTTCAGAGAAAGCACTGAATGATCATTAAATCCTACACAAGGGTAGAAAATTTATAATCTCAAATAGGACTGTGTAAAGCAGAAAGTGCAAAGCCAAGCCAGAGATCTTTGAGTTCCTCTCTAACATAAGAAACCAGAAAAATGTTACCATGACAAATGCTAAGTAGATAACCACTGAATACAAAAAATTGAAGAATGTGGTCATGAATCTTTTTCCTGGCTCATGTAACACAAAATGGCACACTAGAGTGCTCCCCTCGCCAAAATGTTGATGTTCAAATATTGTGCTGTGCCTGTTTTAGAAAGCACATGTCTAGAATGGGAGGAAATCTGATTTTTAAAATGTGTGCATACTGCCAAACTGTGAAAGACAAAATAAAATACAAAGCAAAGAATCTTGCAACAATTGGAGGAAGAAAGAACCTTTTAAAAAAATTCAGAGCAGTGTGCTGTTAGATTTCTTCCTAGTCAAAAGTCATCAAAAAGTGATTATTGGTCTTGGGAATGTGCTGGCTATACAGAGAAAGAATCTGAGGTTGCTCTCTTTTCCAAAAGAGCAGAATTAATGCCAGGACACAAAGGGTGCAGGAGAGGTGACCTGATACATAGAGTGCTCCCTTTAGAAGGGTAGAGGAAGAGTCCAGGAGAGCAGCAGATCTGACCTGCTAATCACATGTGGTCCATGGGTTTTCACTGGCCTGTCCTGAGAGTCTGTTAGAAACGTGGCATCTCAGGCCTCTTGCCAGACCTCATGAATCAAAAGCTACCACTGGAGTCTTAGAATGGGTGTTTTTTTTTTTTTTTTTTTAAATTTTGAAGGTAGTAGAAATACAACAGAACAAGACAGAACAAAGCCAATTGAGACTTGGTACAGAACTTCTCATTATCTTCACAAGCTATCTAGTCAATTAAGTATAGCACAATCAAACCAAAGACAGAACATTATAAAATCAATTGAAAGAGAATATTTTATAGAGTAAAGCAATTAATCATAATGAAAACAAAACTGAAAACAACACTTGCTTTCAAAGAGAAGATAGAGGAGACCCCCCCCACACACACACATATTTGCTGTGTTGCATACAGTCATCCTGCCAAGAGATGCTCAGACCCCTGTCCCCAGTTGCTAACGGTATGTGTGGGGTATTTGGGATGTTTGATTCCAAGCCTGTGTACCAGTAGGCTCAAGAGACACTACTGGGTCTATTCCTGGTTCACGCCAGAGGAAGGCGCTTACCTAGAGGGCGGGCAAATTGCTTCTTTGTGTGGGCTCCTGGGTTCCACCATGGCTGTGGCCAGATCTCGGGGCCGTTCTCTGGTTCTCCTCTTGGCTCACTCTAGAGGAAGGCACTTACCAAGAGGGTGGGCGAATTGCTTCTTTGTGCAGGTTCCTGGGTTCCATGGCCCCTGGGTTCCATGGCCATGGCCAGATCTCGGGGGCCATTCTATGGTTCCAGAATGGGACTTTTTGAAGCCTCTGGACGATTCTGTTGCATGGTGAAGCTTGAGACCACGGTGGGAATTAAAGCCACAAAGTTAAGTGAAGGTAAGGGGGATAAAACAGAACAGTTTTCCTCCTTAAACACACAGGTTTATATATCCAACAAATAATCATTGATGATTGACTACATTTTGGTTAAACACAGTCAATGAATTTCAACATTTTCATCAAAGTGAATGCTTCTATTTAAAAAAAAATCCTCCCATGAATCTATAAATAATGCTTAAAGCAATGTTTCCCAACAGTGGCACTATTGACATTTTGGGCCCGATAATTACTTCTTGTGGGAGGCTGTCCTGTCTGCTGTCAGATGCTAAGAGCATCCTCATTTGTGCCAACCAAAAGTGTCTCTGGGCACTGCCTAGTATCCCTTAAAGGCAAAATCATCCCCAGTTGAGAAATACAGTTTAAGAACCCCTCCTTTCTGAATTTGATGTTGTCTTTGAAATAATTCTGTAACGATCTCCATTTATCAAAACCACCAAAATAAATAACTGACTAAGAATATACATACTGATATCATTTTCCTGTTTTGATTAATTCAAATATATGTAACTGACAATAAGAGCCTGAAACAGGCGGAACTAATTTTTCTTCCTTATTCAATGGCACAAACTGTTCAAATCCTGGCTCCCCACTCTGTTTATCATGGACAATAGGCGTTATTTTGAAAAGCCTCCATTCTATCATACAGAAGTGATTTTATACTCAAAGATTAAATGTCATGAAGTAAGAAAATTCATAGCAGTATGACAAAGAAATGAGCAATAAAATAAACACCTATTATTATCAGCATAAGTTCCATTTAATAGTAACACAAATCAAAGTAACTATAAATGTCTATATATTAGACAGACTTGTAGATAAAGATATAATTTAATTTGTGTTTCTCGAAATATCTGAACTAGTTAAGCACACACATTCTCGTTACCACAGAATTCCAGGTGTCTATAACTCTACATTGAAAAAACCAAACAGAATCCTCTTTACAGTCTCTTCCAGTTCAACCTGTTTCCATCTGAATCTAGGATTTCAGAATTTTCTTTGTTCTATAAAAAGCCACTAGAAGACTGCTAATAGCATAATACATGCCTCTTCTAGGCTCAAGCTGTTATTAGAGCTCTTAAAATTTTAATAAATGAGTGTTAGGTTAAACATGTTTTATAAATATGTCAAAAGCCTAGAGTTTGTTTACAGCCATGGGAGTGGGCAGATAAGGCTGAAAACACCTATGCAAAAAGCAGAGTTACGATTGACATAGGGAAAGCAAAAGATGCCACTCTTCTAACCCTGAAGAAGTAAAAGGTGGGATAAACATTTTAACACTAGTTCTGGTGGCAATAGAGGAGTGGAATTCGACAGAATCCTATTAGAACAGCAAGAGACAGAAAACTTGTCAAGAGGGACAACCAGGTGGAGGTAAAGCTTGCGCTGCAGTGGATAATCATAGATCCAGCAAGTGCTTTTGGACTCGGGCCATAAAAATAAGTTTAATGCATGTGGAGAGACAGAGAAATGATGAGTGCTGAGAGCATGCATAGGAGAAGCATGCTGCAAACTGTGCAAGTCCTGTGTGCTAATTGTCCTGCTGCGAGAGCTGCTCCTTAGTCAATTATTTATGTTGGTGATGTTGATAAATGGAGATCTTTACAGAATTATTTCAAAGACAACATCAAATTCAGAAAGGAGAGGAAAGTGTGTGCCCTGGTGCTGGGATTCTAGTCCGAAAGCCAGCGTATTCTGATACATATCATAACCAAAGGAGTGAGCAGTAGAAACTGATTGCAGATGTAGAGCAATGCTTATGGCTGTGAACACCACTGTCAACGTCTCATGACTTTTGAGGATTCAAAGCAAACTTTAATGATCATTGTTCTTAATAGTGAGAGAAACTGAGATGGTCCACAGAGTGGAACGAACAATCTTACATATATATCTAAAGGGTAACAGAAAAGATTAAAAACTAGGAGAGCTTTCAGGATCATTAGTTCTTGTCCCTGGCTATATAAACCTAGAAATTCTATTGCAAACTTCAAATGAAAAGCAGAGTCAGTGGGATGCAGAAAGAGTGACCAGAGAAGACAAATAAGGATCTGGTTAAATATGGAGTTTGAAATCGGATGAATTCAGATGATTGGTGTGAATTTTACAAGATGTTTTATTTCCCATGCTTTATATTTCTTATCTATAATTAAGCTCAAAAATACTTAACTCTGAGGACTGTCCAAACATTAAGTAACATCTAAAAAGATAATGTGTTGAAAATACCTGGTGTACAGAAAATCCTTAATATTTAATGGCTGTTACTCATTGTTCATTACATTCATATGTTTATTGGCTGAGCCCTGACAATGTAAAGTAGACATGATGATATGCATTCATGGTTCATGCTCTATATTTTTATTAAAGTGATAGAGTATATTTTATTTCTTAATATTTTGGTACTAATGATTGATCACAGGGTATCTATCTATCATCTGTCTATCATATATCTATCTATATTTAAGACTTCTAGAAAAAAGTATGAAGATCCAAGGAGACAATGGCTGAAATGGTAATATCACAGTTATCACTTAATGACCTCATCACTTTAGTATTTCTAAGAGCTCTTAAGACAAAGCTACTCTTTAGGGACATGGTTATAGTTTGTTTTTTCATTCCTCATTTCAGAGTAGAATTTCTTGTACTCTCTGTGGATATCTGCCCATGTGTTAGTTAAAGTGATTTATTAGAGAATCAGGATTCATAGTGGGAAAAAGCCTTAGTGGTCACATAGATCCTCTATACTCATTCAGGCAATGAAATTTCAGAAAGAACAGATTTCTAAAGATCACCTGTTAATCAGGTGAAGCGTATCGACTGGAATGCAGGTTGTTTGATTCAGTTTCTAGACTGTGTTGAGAGATTAGCTTTGTAGCAAGTCATTCCCAACATGGGGAATGGGGCCTTGAGGACCCACATAGCTGTACCTAGAGTGACTGCCACAGTTCCCAGAACCATTGTCCTCCTGTCCTAGAAACCTGCTCTGTGGGCAAGCACTTGGCAGAGGGTCCTTGCTTGGCAGCTGCGTCAGTAATTGTTCACTCTAAAGCTAGGTTTTAAAGATAGTCCCTTTGAAGCAAATGATACAGATAATCATTTCCTGCAATTTAGAGTCCCCAATGTGCCTGCCGTGTGAGAAGGGAGAATTGGGTCTTTGCCTGGTATAAATCTAGTGTGTGCTACTTTTGAAATTTCTCAAGTGGAAGAGAAAGTTGAATTTCAAGCCCCCTCAAAGTTTTGTGTGTCAAGGTTAGGAGAAGTGTTGGGGAGGTTGTGTGGCTAAGGTTTGTGATTGCCGAAATTCTAGAAAAGATGTAATTTTGACTGCATTCCTCCAAAACTACTGCAGCCTCAATGTTCCTTTGTAGTGTGTGTCAATTGCCTTGTGATTTTTGTCTTCCTTTTCATTTTTCTTTAGCTTTTTAATTTTTTACTGCTGAGGACTGAACCCAGGATACAGACAATGCTAGATAAATGTTCTACCACCCAACTAAATCCCCAGCCCGAATGTTCCCTTTTGCTGTCTATTTTTATTTGGAAAGTTTTCTGCCATTGGTGATGTCCATTCAGTCTGTATTTACGGCAGTTGGGTCTGGTTCCTCTGACACTGATTGGGCTTGGATTTGCATCTTGACTCAGGATCTAAGACTCTGGGTTATACCTGCACTTTTCTGAACCTCTGTTTTGCATTGTTAGCCATCAAGGGGTAGAATTCTAGTGCCTATCTCAAATACTGTGAGGATTAAAAGGCAATTACTTCTTAAAAACATTCAGCATACAGTCTGCCCCAGACTATGTCCTTGTCATGATTTCTGTTTCTTACTAGTACCTCCCATGAGAGCTTATGTTTAATTTTTTTAAAAGAATTATCTAACTCTGAACATCTCCACTGAAGATATTTCATGTTTTTAAAACTGGCTAATAAATTAGGGCCTGCAGAATTTACTCTTGGAGTAAATTCTAAACATAATTTTAGCCTGTATGTGGGTGTAACCTTGAAGCTAACACCATGAGAATGATCATCATGAAAGTGTGTATGCATGGGATACATAATTATTGCATTTGTGAAGACTTTCATTTGATGGTCACTACAATTATATGTGTCATCTTTCCAGCTGTTGGTGAATACAGTGTCTGGCAAAGGGTAGCTACTATTTAACTGTGCACTGTAAATTTCCACTTTCATATAGAGCAAGAATTTCTGAACTTACTGTTGTTGTAAATACCACTTACCTGAGATCACAGAGCACCTGTGACATTTTGTTTTGTCACTGAAGGTGTTCTGTCGATGTAAGAAGATGTATAATTGTCTCTCTCACTACCTGGACAATTCCTGGCACAAAGCTTATTTTTTTCTTTCTCTAGTACCTAGCATAGTGTGTGGTCCATAGTTTTTGATTAATACTTGATCAATTGGTTAGAATATCCAACCTATTATTTGGATAGTATGGTGGGATACTTTCTGAATTTATGGAGAGAATACGAAATTGGGAGGTAAATTGTTGGGAGGTAAAGCATATATGTTTAATTTATAAATATGATCATTTCAGTGTGTCTAAAGAGGTAGTGTTTGTATCCTAATGGTGATAATGGCAGGTTACATGGTGGCAAGTCAAGCACAACTAAGAAGCTGAGACAAGCAAGAAAGCCTGTAATCAGAGAAATTTGACAAGAGTCATTGGAAACCAAAGTTTGATGTCAGAATCTGAGCGTGAGCATAATTATACCTTCTTACTTGAGACTTGAGAGTAACAAGAGGTCAATAAGGACTCATCTTTTCCAATGTCTGATTCTCACCTGGCTCAGGCATACTTACTTGAAAATGTCTGGGCTCATCAGCATACCATCAATAACTTTAATTAGTGTGTGCTCTATAGTTTTTAATTAATACTTGGACCCACCATCCAGGATAAAGAAAAACACAGTATTTAGGTACCAATTGCTCTCTCTCTCTATCTATATAAATATATATGTACATATATATATATATATAGCATAACAATTGTCTTATCTTTTCATTATAATAAAACCAGTCACCCACCTAAGCCATCTTCTATATGTCAGTGTTCCTTAAATGTAGGCATAATTTGACATAATTTTCTTCAAGTTATGGGGCATAGCTTCAAAGGGTATATATAGTATTATGTAATGGTTAAGAGCATTAGGTATAGAATCAGACAGGTGTAGGAGACAAATCCAGTTCTCATACTTCCTGACCTTGGGTTAGTTACTTGACTACTGAGGTAAGCCTCGGTATTGCTATGTAGTTGTAGTGAGGACGAGATGAAATGATTGTTATAAAGGGCTTACCATGGTGCCTGGCCTTGGTACTCAACAACTGGTGGCAATTATTATCAGCATTGTTAGTACCAACCTTAACACCACAGGTAGCAGTAGTGGTAATGACACATGGATGGCAATAGGTCCATCTTCAAGAGGTGGGCACTATGCCAGTCACTTGGGAAGCAGCCAAGACTCTCAGGTAGGAAACTCAGGAAAAGAGAATTGGAAGACCTGAGAATTAGACAGGAAAAGGAGCCCCTGGCTGTCTTGGGGATCTGGGCTCAGAAGTGTACAAATATTCTTTTGCATATGAAAAGAACTAGCTGGGGAAGCTGTAAAAGGATCTGGTTAAAGTGGTCACTGTCAGAAAACATACAAAATATGACTCTCATGGATCAAATGACCAAATTGCAGATCATCTTTGATTTTGCTTTCCAGTCTTTTCAAACTGGTTTAATTTTCATATCATCTCAGGTTTGCCACAGACTACGATGGAAATTAGAATTTTTTTCTATTAGAGATCGACCTTATCAATGTTCTACCCCACTTGAAATCCCTACATAGATTCTTCTCGTCCATCCCAACAGGATCAGTGAGGCTGGTACAAGGGTCATTAGCAACAAGTCCCAAAGATAAGGTAAAGTTGGGGACACAAGTCTCCATGAAGACATTTTACTCTTCATTGATACTTTAAATATTTTGCTTTTAAATTTATTAAGACTGTTAGCAAGTATTCTAACTGGCACTTAATACTATAATGTATACTTCAATGTTTAGTATTTTTAATATTATCTTTTGTTTTATTAGATTGTAAACTCCCTGAGGGCATTGACTTTATTGTACTTATAACAATACCGTAGCATTTGGTACGCTGATCTGAGAGTGAAAATTCAGTAAACATGTTTATTAGTTATATAAAATGTTAGATTCACTTCAGCATTAATGATACCCCAAGCCATTGTCATGATGGCTTTCTACTTTCTTACCCCACCAGATCTTTTGGGGCTGTAGGACACTATCAGAATTGAGACTCATCTGGTTTTTAATGAAACCAGAGCGTGCCTAAGAGGGTAATTAAATACCAAATTCTCAATTCCACCAAAACATGCAATTAGGAGCTATCTCTAGTACTCACCACTCAAACGCAGCTGACACAAAACTTAGCTATGATGTTTTGTTACACAGGATATGACATTTTAAGTCACATTTTAGAACTTAAATTTCCAGTGGGAAATAATATATAAGCTGGATGTGAGAAGTTAAAAGATCTGCTAAATGAGATAACATGTTCAAAGAAAGCAAAACATTAAAAACCTAGTAAATGTTATATACACAGCTCTTCTAATACCTGAATAGGGGCACAGTAAATTCAAAATGTGACTCCCAGATTTATAAATGACAGTGTAGCTGCATTTCCTTCTTTGCTATCAAATAGCATTGCAACAGTGTTTTCTTGATTTCCTAGGTTGTGAAACTGTCTCAAAATGTGCTTTCATTTTCTAAACTTGATGACAAGATCTTGGCTCTTTTTAATATTTGAGAGATTAATATTTCTGCTGCATAAATAAGAACCTCTTCCATGTACATAAACAATCTCCTGACAGAGTACGCATTTTGCCAGTGATGAGGAAGCAGCAGGTCTGACTTGGCATAGATCCATGAGGCTGGGTCTTAGAAATTCCAGCTGCCAAGCAGGTGGAGGGTGGAGTGAAGGTGATGAGAGTTGAGGGCCCATTGACAGCCTTTTAAAACATTTATTTGAATTTGTTCCAAGACCAAAGCACATTGCCAGTAAAAAAAGGCACTTTCTAGTTGTAGAAGGTCTCTGCACAAACATTTCTTGAAGGAAAACATGACTCACTGCATTTTAACTACATCAGATATTGTGGCAAATTGCTTTGTATGCGCTATCTCGATTACTCCTCTAAACCATCTCATGTTTAATAAGATGAGGTGAACAAGGTCTTCCGTCAATCATGTAGGGAGTCAAGTTTAAAACCAATCTTATCTGACTCTCATAAGCTCTGTAGTTTTGTGCTACTTGGTTTGGTGTTTTGGGAATGTGGTTTGTAGCAGGGGTAATCTTAGTTTTCAAAATAGCCTTAGAGTTTGTTGAGGATGGTGATGTGATATTGTCCAGAGTGAAAGTTCACCATATACTCACAAATAAATTTGTCATGATGAGAAAAATTCATCTGCCAAGTGGTTTAAAAAAGGGGATACTGTTGGATCTATAGCCGAGTGTCCACAAGTATGTACTGATCTCTTGTTTGTAGATAAATGGATTGACCATGTATCCTCTGCCTCAATTCCACAGGCTTTTGCCTTTCAGAGGCTGTAATTTCTTCCTCATAAAGATGAGATCCTCTTTTTAGTTGTTAGATTAATATAGAGGGTAGAGTTTTCAATACATTAAAATTGCCAAGTCCTGCATTGTTAATCACAATTCCTCCTTGTAAGATTTCAGTTGAAATATCACTAACAAGGAATCTAATGCCAGCATATACTGCAAAGTTCTACTTGAGTAATTATGGGCATAAACCTCATAACCCATTTTGGAGCTCTGGTAAATGCTGACATGAAGAGGGAGGCTTAGGACCATCAAATTGAAAGACAAACCTAGTAAGTTAAGTCTTGTCCAAGAAGATGAAGTCTAGTCTATGACTAGACTTACTTATCACACTGAAATAAGATCAGATATTACAAAACTGAGAAAGAAGTCAGACAGATGTATGAAGAATGCCTGTGTATCTGCTAAGGCATCATAATACCACCTATCAGAAATAGTAGTCTAGTGAAAGTCTAGAATGGAACAATTTTGATTATAATCCCACAAGATGGGGGAGAGGTCTCAAGTGAAGAGTATCTAATTGGAGACCAAGGAACAAAACTAAAATCTTTTGCCCTAACTATCTGTTTCCTCAGGGACCTACACTGTATAACAATGGGATTAGGTGAGGTCACGGAAAACATGAAATTTCAGGAAAAAGTGAAGGACACTGTAGTAGACTGGAGCTGTATCTATAGTGTCCACAGAGAGATAACATGACTGAGCAGGGAATCCTTCTTAGGAAAACTTGGTATGTAACCCTCTCCTTTTAGGGCCAAGGGTCTTAGCAGAAGAGTGTAATCGGGGTAAGTCTGAGCCAAAAGCTGATAATGCAGAAGCCAAAGTTTCAAGTCAAGCTAATGTAAATCTAGATATAAGAGTTAAAGTTTCTAAGGGACTGTTATTTGAAAGCTGGTTATATTGTGTGCCTCAACACTGGCAATAAAACTTATAGCCAAATAAGTAGCTGCCTTAATTAACAGCAGACAAATTTCAATCTACATCATAACTGAAGAGGGATTTAAAGGAATTACTTGCAGATATAGCCATGTATAGATGTATCTACTGATGAGTGTGTTAATTTTACCAAGTCAAAAAATTAAAATATTATTTTTAATAGCCTGTCTCCTAAGAGTACCATCTAATGCAACTCAAATATGGAGCACAATTATTGTTCTATTCAAAGTTCTTGTGTCCAGTGGATTTAACACAAATAATTCTCTAAAGAGCAATAAAAATACAATATTTGTTGAGGGAATTACTGTTTATGAAAATCTCTTACACAATAGAGGTCAAATTTAGAAATGTCAGACTACTTTTATTCCAAGGTTATTTAATCTCCAAAATCCACTTACACTGAAACATTTTAGGTGAAAGAAAACCAGTCCTGTTACTTGTTTCATGTACTTGTTTCACATGAAACACTTGTTTCATGTACTTGTTTCACATGAAACACTTGTTTCATGTGTTTCCCCCATCAAGGTCAGAATCTGAACCACTGATCTCTGTTTGGATTCCCCAATCAGTCCACTTCCTCTGTGGATGTGGCTAGAAAAGGACACAGGAGCTGCTGAGTGACCAGGTTTCCTAGCATGTGAGTTTGAAAGTGTTCTGTCAGGGCTCAAAGACTTGTCCCAGACAGAGGGAACACATGACCACTTTAAGTCACAGTACAACATACCTGCTACAATTCATTCTAGGCACACAAATCAAAGTTGTTAACCCAAAGGTATCTGATTGGAGTCAGCTTTTCGTGTAGCAATTGCATTTGGAGATGCTCCTTGTGTAGCACAAAACATATAATACATGGCGGCTGTAGAATAACTTAGCATTTAGGTTTGTGGTCTTGGACTTACCTTTGACTTATATTTTGTTCCTCCTTCTATATTTATTACCTTTATGATCTTGAGATAATTTCTTAACTTCTTCTAGCTTCAGTTTTCTTATTTGTATGGTAGAAAAAATAGTAGTAACTACCTGTTAAGGTTTATGTATAGATGTCTCATGTAATCATGCTCTCATAGGTAGTGCTTTTGAGATGATTAAATCATGGGGGTGTGATAATAATTAGTGGTAGTCCACTGATGAGTTTATAACTAAATGTGGTGTTGGGAAGTGTAGCCTAGTTGGAGGAGGCATGTCACCAAAGGTGTGTCAAAAATGTAGCTCCCTCTCCCTCTCCTTTATTGGCTCTCTCTGCTTCCTATGTGCCATGCCATGAACATTTCTTTGCTACACTCCTGTGCCATGCTGCTTGCCTTGGAGCCAGCTGGCTACAGATGGAAACTTCTACAAACTGTGATCCAAAATGAACTTTTCATTCTTAAATGTGTGGATGTTGGGTATTGTGTCCCAGCAGAGAAAAAAGTAACTAAGACACTATCTCATAAAAATACTATAAGATAGTATAGTAATAAACATTACTATAAGACAGATAGTAATAAACATGAAATGCATGATATCTGATGCATTAGAGATCAATAAATATAGATTGAAATGTAGTATTTAATAATGTCTTATAAACTGAATGAGAATGTTTAACACACTGCCTTGCAGAGAGCTAACTCTTGAAAAATGCTACCTATATGATCTAGGAATTGATGTGATGTAATGGCTCAAAATCAAATCAATTGAAATTTATTTTTTTCCTACAAAATAGCACATGGTGGATGTGCCACGTCAACAGGGAAGACTCTGCTTCATGTAATCATTCAGGTGAGAGTGATAGTACCATTTTCATATTGGGGTACACTAGGGGTCACCATCCCTGCCATCTGGAATGCAGTTCAGGAGAGTATGAAGGCAACCTGTGAGTAGGTTTTCATATTTTGTTTTGTTTTCTTTTGTTTGGTTCTTCATGCTGGGGATTGAACTCAGAGCCTTGCATGTACTAAGCAAATGTCCTACCACTGAGCTAGGTTTCCAGTCTACCTTGGAAAGTTTTCTACAGATTGTGTCTGAAAATGACTCACTACTTCTCCTCATATCCATTAGACAGAGAAGAGTTTCAGGACCCTATTCAATTGCATCAGGGACTGGGAAATATAAATACATGGGGAACATACATTGAGCAGTCAGTTACAGTCTCAACTAATAATATGCCTTCTAGAACAACAGGGTCAAGGCTGATTCATTTATAAGAATCATCTTACAAATATTATAAGATAATGTTTTCTTTAATTTTGAAACTTTCAAAGCTTAGCAAAGTAGAGTAACAATCTTTCTATAAATCTAGTTGTAAGCTCATGTAGATAGATCATCACATTTGCTAGAAATACCTAAGAGGAAGTAGTCATAGAAGGCACCCACATTTTATGGCATAACTTTGGGACTTTATTCAGGCATTTGCTAAGACAACTGATTGAATATTTAGTTTTCTCCAGGAAATGGGCATTTAGCAGGTGATATATTGAAATAGATTTAGTCCACAAAGAATTTATGGTATGCTAGTGACAGAATGGTATGTCCACTACAAATTATTGTAAAGTTGGAAAGTGGAAGGAGTAAAAAATAAGAGAAAGCAAACCACTAGATACAGATGGAAATAGAGTTTCAATTAGCCCAGAGCTGCCCATTTCCTTGACATTTTGGGGTTTTCTAAAACCAGCTCATCAGGGTGTCATAAAATGTGACTGTTTTTGTCCTTCAAAATGAACATACATATAACCTTTAATTTTTGATTCCAAGAGGGAAATGTTTTAAAATAAAATTTCTCGAACTATAATTAAGATTAGATATATGTGTGGGTTTTCATGGAGATACTTCTAAACAAATTATTAGAACTGCACAATTTATACTGAAGGCCTTAAAGTCCTACCTTTTATTTATTTTTTTTTGCATTAAAGGGATTATAGAATTCTGTTTATGTAATAATTTGGTTTTCAAAAATATCTGGCAAAAAGGTTTTGAGAGTAGCTATTTCCCAGTCTATTTAAAGACAGAGCTAGAAATAAAGACAATTTTAAAATTAATTACAAGATCTCATTAAATCTCTTTTTAAAAGTAAGGGCAAAATAATTTCCTTTTTCCAAAAGTGAAATATAAGCATAGTTTGATTATAATTATGCTGTTACTGATTATTAAAAGAAGATATCACTAGAACCAAAATTAAACTTTCTGGAAAATATCACTTCCTATTTCAAATAAAAAAGTAATTCAAACACACTGCCTTTTTTTTGGTAAGATGTTTCTATCCTGGACTTCTATAGAATGTGTTTTCTTTTGAATAATTTGCAGATGAGTTTCTAAATTTTATGGGTGCATTGGCTGCTCTTTGAAGTCTTCTAGTATTTCATCATGCTGTGCAAATATCCACTATACCTCATTTCTTTTTTCTCTATTATGGCTTGGGGTATATAACTTTTTCTCCTTTTGAGATAGTTCTTCCTTTTTTTTCATGCTAAAAGGATGCTTTTAAACCAGCATTAGAGCTGAGTTACATAGTTGAAGCATGATAAAAATGAGCCATTCCTTCACCATTTCGTCCAACAACATGCTGTCTCCATTTTTACTCATAGGTTGGGCTGTAGCTCTTGTGTGTAAAGAATTCAAGAGTCCTTGCAAGTGCCTCTTTTGCTAAGCTTGTTCCCTTAGACAAGTCACTTTCTCTGAATCTTAGTAGCTTGTCTCTCAGCTGGACCTTTTCAAGTGTAACTACAGTTTCCCTTGCACAGTCAAATCTTAAATTAGCACCAATAATTATCTCACTCTTAAAAAATCTGTTATGATTAGTTAATTCTGTTGCCCTCAAATATCCTTAGTTCTATTAATTTTTCCCCATCATTTCTCCCAGTTCATGGAGAATTTTCTCATTATGGAAATTACTAGTTATCCCTACTTAGCCAGTACTCACAACTCTGTCTTCAATTTCTCGTTCTTTCAGGTACACTTGACACACGCTCTCTGCTTTTTTCGTGATTTCTTCTGGGACATGCCTCTGCATTTCCTTTCTTCTAAGTCTGCCTTGCCCGTTCATCTTTCTTCTACATCACATTCTAAAACTAAACATTCTCAGCATGTAGTCCTTGGGCCTTTCTTTCTTCTACCACCATTCTTTTCCCTAAACATATTCCAATACTTCTGGACTTAAGCATTTTTAACTTGTACATTCACCTGCATTTGGATATCTACTAAATACCTCCAATCAGAACAACCATTGGTCTCCTGGTCCTTTTATGCACCAACATGCATACCGTTCTTGGGAAAAACAGTGACAGCATGGAGTCACTGTGACTCTCACTCACTCTACACTTTTTCTCTGTGAATAACTCCTGTTGGCAAAACATTCAAAATAGATCCTGATTTCAACTGCTCACTATTTTTACTGCTTCGATTCGAATTTAATCCTCTGTCATTTGTCACCTAGTTATAGCAATAGTCTACTAACTGGTGTCTGTTTCTCCACTACTGCCTGTCACAGTTAATCCCCACAGAGCTCTGAGAAATATTTTTCCAAGCATATTAAAGAAAACTAACAGTTATCAGGTACTTATCACTTACCAAGTCCTGTTCTGAGTTCCTTACCTTGAGTTTTTCCTTTAAACTCACTGAAAGAATATCTGTTTCCATTTTATAGATAAGGAAACTGAGGCACGGGCAAGATAAAATATGTTACTAATGTGAATGGGTCTTTTGTCCCTGAGGCAATGCTCTTTAGTTAAAATTTAAAAATAATCAATGAGAAAGAGGCAAACAAGTGACATGCATGATGTGAGCGTAAAACAAGAAATAGGTCATTTATCAAAGATTTATGTCAACTCAAGAAGTTATGACACAAAATCCTGGAAGAAGTGCCTGCTTGGCAAACAGGTTGAGTGAGGTTGTAAGTTCGATCCCTGGCACAAAAAAAATCCTGGAAGAAGCAGTTTTTGTATCTTGAGGGTGTGAGTGTGCATGCATACACGTCTCTTTCCTTGTGTATATACAATATATTTTATCTGTTTGGATGTTTGCTTTATAACTGGCATGTCTGGATAGGGTTATTTCAGTGAATTATTTTCCAGGGCCCTTGCTGCATTGTCAGCTGGAATGTTTGTACAGTTCTACTTCATGAGCTACTGGAGTTATAAACATCTCCACAGGTGTCAGAGTTCTATTCTGGGGCAATTAGTAGCTGGTCAGGAAAGGCACTACAAGTAGTGACTACACTGAAAAATTTGATCATACAGAAACATTGTTTCTGGCAACCTTCGTGAGTACCTCTAAGTATACTGTAATCTCAAAAACATTCACTTAGCATGCAGAGATTCCAATTTTAGGCAAACTTTAGCAATTGTATGCATTTTTTCCCCCTAAGCATTCTACTAAACCTCTTTTGTCATTATCCCTTGGATTGCCCCATGACTTTTTTTCCAGATACTCAAATTTAAAATCATTCCTAGCTTACAAAGTGTACTGAGTGGTCATTTGGCCAAGACATGGGCACACTGGGACTCAGAAATTTTCAGAGGAGAGCTTGAGAGAAGGATGCTGTGTCACCTAGAGAGCTGATAGAAGTCGAGTAATATATTTCCGGTGAGTAAAAGTATATGTCCAAAAAATATTTCTTTTCTCTTCTAGTGGCAACTCTCTAAGACCCATCATCTAAATCACATCCTTTTCTAATGACCTGATGCCTTGCGTTCCCAGACAGTCCTGAAAAGAGAGTCTTGTTTTATAAGATTTTAGTTAACATATACATTGTATATCCCTGGTGAAGCTGAGGCATGAAGAAACCATATTTCAGCTTTCTGTACTCTTAGTTCATTTACTTAATTTTATGAGATTTTATTTTCTCAAATGAAGAAAAATAAAAAAATACAAATTAAATTTGACAGAAAGTAATTTTCAAGTGTTAATCCATCACAGCAACTCCTAGACACTTTTTTTCTCTTGAGATCATTCCTTTAATCCAGGCTGTAGTTTATGGCTGTCAATTGAGATAGGAAATTAGTGGTACCATCCTTGTAAAAGTTTAATATAGCAAAATGCAGTCTGAAGCATTTTGGAAAACCAAACAAACACTGAACCTAATAATTGTGGGTTTAAATATCTACATCCAGAACCAACACCATGTGCGGGCTGCCACCACCAGGGGGACAGCCAGACCCAAGCCTTTTCCTATGAATCAGTGCCATTCATGGACTGCAGGGAAGAGAATGAGAAGTCACCAGGAAGCAAGCCCTCCCTGTGAACCAGCACCATGTGTGGGCAGCAAGGGGGCAGCCAGACCCCAGCCTCTTCTCATGAGTTAGTGCTGTTCACAAATCGTGGGGGAAGAGAACAAGAAGCCACCAAGAAGCAAGCCCTTTGTGTGAGTCAGCACCATGCATGGGCAGCCAGGGGGACAGCTAGACCCCGGCCCCTTCCAGCGTGCAAGCTGGGAAACCAGAGGAGCCTTATCCCCTCCCCTATAAGCGACCAGCTGATCCAGAGAAACACAGACTTTGATGATTGCTATTAAGGTGAAAGAAATTTGATGCTTGTGGTGTTTGGTGTTTCACTGACTTTGCAGGTTTAGGGCTGGTGGTCTGATCATCTATTCAGAGGATAACAGTGCGCAGTGTGGCATCTATGGGGGATCATCTTCTGAAGGTGGTAGCCATTGTTCATTCCCTATCATCTTGTTGTGAAGTCTTGTATCATTTTCATTGTTTTATGGGGTTGAGTTTTATTCTGTTTTGTTTTATTTTGTTATATCTGATGGCATGGGAAGCTATTCAAAAATAGCAAGATGAATTATGGTAGCCATTTTGTATTTAGTATTATCTTGTTTTGAAGTCCTTTATTGCATTCACTGTTTTGTTTTTATTGGTTCTATTCTGTATGATTACTATGTCTGAAGGTATGGGCAGCTATTTTGGGGACAACAAGAGGCATTACAGTACCCATGGTAGATTTTGTATTGTTTTAAAGTCCTGTGTCACTTGCACTGGTTTGTTTTGATTGGCTTTATTCTGTTTCATTTTGCTTGGTTTTATTCTCTTTAAAATAAAAAAATTTCTACATCTGCACACTTTCCACTATCTGAGCTTCCATGTCATCTTCATGTGATTTCTTTTTGTGTAGTGGGGCTCATCGGAGTAAACTTCCTTCACTCAGAGGAGGAGGGCTAAGTTAATGTGAGAAAACAGAGGGTGTTCTGGAGGAGGAAAATATATGTGTGTGTGCAGACACATGAGTACTTGTATACACACTTATCCTTCAATAGGAGCTGCTACTTAGGGTGCTGGTAAGTTTCCTGGGTGCTAGGTATAACAGGACAAGAGGATTCTCTCCTAGAGCCTGCAGCAGGGTCTGTCTTCAGGTTAAAGTTGAAGGATCTGGTTCTAAGTCTGGACTCTTTACCTCTGTTTCATATCCTTTAGTTAGCCATGTAGAGAGGTAATATCCTCTATTGGAACAAATGCAGAAGGAACTGAGAACTAAAATAGACACCCTGCACCAGAGATGTAAGATACTAACACCAAAATATTTATTGGGTACTTAGTACATGCTGGGTTCTGGGCACTAGAGTGAAATACAATCTTGAGATCACTATGGTCAGTGTTTGGTTTAGTGAAGAGAAGGTCAAATATATAAATTATCAAATAAATGAACTGTTTATAAGTTCTGAGGAAGGGGCTCAAAAAGGGACTGGGAAAAGTGTGGCAAACAAAGCATACACATACGTGCGCACGCGTGCACACACAAACACACACAGTCGCTTGGGCTCTATAACTCAAAACAGAACTTGACTTTCTGAAAAAATTTGACAGCTTAAAGTAAAAAAAAGAGAATTTTGAGTTTTGCCACATACTTTGCATTAGTTTATGAAATGTGCTTAGAAAAAGCCTTTCATAGATTTATCCAGACTTAGAAAAATAAGAGAGGGGAGAAACATGACTTCTTAAATTCCCAGTGATATGCCTTATAATACACGATAGAATTTACTCAGAGTCTGTAAGTGAAGTAGAAATGTAGACCCTGAGACTGTCTCTACTCAGAAGTTTTACCCCCACAATTAAAACAATTTCAGAGCAGAGTGGTTGCAATGGAAGCACACACAGAACTGGGTCCATCTGTCTGCAGCTACAAATAGAAAGCTTGTCACAATGGAGACAATATTAATCTTTGCCCAGGAAACCACGGAGTGGCAAGTGTTCGTAGCATACCTTCTGCAGAAAAAAAGTGCTTAGCTGTGATGGGAAAATCATGTTAAAAAATATACCTCCTTGAAACACTGGCTGTTGGGATCACATGAATTAAATTCTCCTTAACTGTATCGGTCAAGTTTATATAATCTCGAGTCTAGGCTGACTTATGAAGAGGTGGAATGAAATTATTGTACTGGTCTTGTTAGACACCCCCTCCTTCTTCCAATGATAGACCAGAGGAGTGACAGCTCTGGATTTGGCAGTATGGTCAATGGGAACAAGGAGGCGGTAGGAAACCAAGATAGAATCAGCACCTACACTTAGCTACTTGTTCTACTGCTTCTGCTCGTGTCAGTGTGCTGCTGAGTGTGCAGTGGAATGGCAGCAGTAGCTTGGAGTGTTCTGTCTTCTGTCAGGGCCTGCTGCGGCCTTTCTCAAACTTACACATTCACTTTATTTCAAGAATCTGTTAAGATAACCCAGAGGTGGGAATTCAGGTACTTTACAATATACATTCCTTGCTCTGCAATTGGTTGTAGGGTGAATGAGAGCTGATAACCATTTCAGCTCCAATTCTGAGAAGGAAGGCAATTATCTTACTGGTAAGCCCCAGTAGTGTGCTGCAGTAGGCTGGCAATGCCCTGTAACTTTGTGCTTCTAACCTCTTGGCAATAGTGGGAATATTTACACCAAACAAACTGGTAAATGCTATAAATCAGAGCTGGATTTTTTTCTCTCTAAAGAATAAATTTACTTGTATACCACTAGGTAATCTCAGATCTCTAATGATTTTCAAAGAAGAAACTGGATTTCATCATATTTTGCTCATGGGAGAAATCATGCTAGATGGGTAAAGTGATATTTGTTTATGTGCTTCTGGTGTTTTTCCCCTGAGAACCACAGCAAGGGCAATATTTACTCTAAGTGACTGCATCCCTGTCACTATAAACCTTCCAAGGTGATTCGGACAAAGGTCTGGTATCATGAGTGTAACTAGGGTAGAAATTTGCCAGTAGCCAGCTTATTTTTGAATTTTGTAGCAAATCAAGCTTTGCCGGATTGCTCACTTGCATGGTTGGTGGAAACATTTGGCTTCTACAACTTCTCTAATTTTGAATAATTTCTTATAAGTGGTCTAGTTCTTATCTCTAAAATTCTTGCTCTTATTAATGGAGCTATTATGTTTATTAATTTCTTAAGCATCCTTATTCAAAGATAGTTCTTCCTTACAACTTGAAGTCAAGAGTCCTTTTTTGGAAGATACATTTGTGTCAAATTGCCTTTGCAAGAAGAAGATGGGAGTGGGTGATGTTTTATTTGGAATTAGTATTTTTTTGAAAGATAGATTACAAAAGTAAGGGAGAAAAAGAGGTACAGAGCTAAGAAAATGCTCCTTACTTTGCCAATTTTATTTATCCTCAAACATCCTTTGCATGGAATTTTGAAAGATAATTGGTAAATTATTATAATGTCTCTTATTCATTCTAGATGCATATTTATTTTTGTTCAACTTGATGACTAGCAAAAATTCTGTTATAAATAGCTAGATGCAGAAAAACAGGGGCATTACCAAGAGGATGAGAGGAAGAGTTCAGTCATGTTCTGTCATCAGTTCATGATAAACCAAATTATAAAGCAGTAAAAATGTGTATTTCTTACTTTCTCTCTTTTTCTGGAGATATACTTTTTTTCAGGAGTTTCTCCACCTTAAGACATTCTGGGTCTCCACTACTTCCTCTGAGTAACCCAACTCTCAGTCCTGTTCAGCTCAATTGAACAAACAAATATTCCCAGGAATTATACCAGGCCCAGGGATTTGAAAGTTGGATAAAGCAAAATTCATGTTTCAAAGGAGTCTCCATAACTTGGCGGGACATTCCCTCTCCCAAAGAGTTCAAAGAGTTCAGACTATCTACATAGTATTCTATTCATAGAAACCAAATTCTACACTATGCTATGGGGTTAAAGTCATCTTTGTAGGTTGAGAAGAAGGGTGAGGAAGAAGAGCATCTCATTATAAAAAGAATTAACATTCACTGAACATTTATGGTTAGAGCATTTCTAAGAGCTTTCAGTATTTTAAACTCATTTAATGCTTGTAACAGTTAATATTAATGCTAATATTTTTGCCATTTATGTTAGCTTTCTGTCACTGTGACAAAAATACAGAAGAAAATCAATTAAAAGGGAGGAGGACATGTTTAGTGTGGCCTACAGTTTCAGAGGTTTTGATCCATGGCAATGGTTGTCATTTCCGGAACTGCTGTGAAATGGAGCATCACGTTGGAAAGGCATGGTGAAGCAAAGCTGCTCAGCTCCTGGTGGTTGGAAAACATAGAAAGAGATGAACAAAAAGAAGATCCAGAGAGCCTGGTATGGTGCCTTATGTCTGCAGTCTCAGCAAGGGTGCCTAGGGCAAGTGGATCACAAGTGTGAGCCTAACCTGGGCAAATTAGTGAGTCTCAAAATAACAAAAATTAAAAAGGACTGAGGCTCAGGTCAAAGACTCTGGGTTCAATCCCCAGGAGAGGGAGAGGAAGGAGCTAGAGGCAAGATACTGTCTCTATTGGCTTCCTTTTACTAGGCCCTACCTTGTAAATTTCCACTGTCTTCTAATAAATAGCACCATCAAATTATAACTGTCAATGAATTAATCTACTGATGAAGTTGGAGCCCCTAGGATGCAACTTCTTCCCCAAAGCTCACTGGCTGACAACAAAGCCCACCACCACATGGGCACTGGGGGACATTTCAATCCAAACCATGGTACCATTTGCTACCATATCTTTTGGGGTAGAGTGAGGGTAGATTGTCAAACACAAATTAAATAGTAAAGGCAGTTTTGGACATTACAGTGCTGTCATAGCAATCCCTGTGCTGTGTGCAGAGACTTGTATTCATCTGTTCAAAACAAAGAAAATCAAAATGATTCCTTCTCTCATGTATTTCAATATCAATTGGAAGAGATAGCTCATCAAACTGAGGTGACAAAATCCATTTAAACAAAGTAAAAGGTTGGTGAAAGAACATAGGAGGGACTTCTACCTGGAGGCAGGAGTTGTGTGCAATGAGTATTAGTTTAGTTTATATGTTTCATCCACTTCTAAAAGAAAGACTTAAAGGCTTTTCAATGATGCAGAGTGTAGAATAAACTGGAAATGCTCAAAATCTTTTGACTGAGACCTTCAGTCCATTTGTTTTGCTATTTTTTCACTCCTTATCCTCTCCACCACATCTGCACAGGAACAAAAGAACTATGCTGGGGAAATATATACCACACGTGCCTAGCTGCTCGCACCAGTGAACTGTTAATGTTTCTCATCAGGTACTATGCATTCTCCTGGCCCATTCATTCTTCTTGTCCCTACACCAACTATTTGATGCTTTTTGAAAAAACTCTTTACAAACTTCCCAGATTTCCTTGCATATTCTCATTTGTAACACATGACCTCCTTTCCTATTTTTGCATAGAAAATAGAAGACAGATGAAAACTTGTGGTATTTTTATACAGTGGAGTACTACTCAGCTATAAAGAATGATCACATTGAGATATTTATAAATAAACTTGAGACCAGACTCATAAGTGAAATAAACCAAACTCACATGTATAAATATCGTATATTCTCCTTAGTATGAGAATTGGTAACAGTACATAAGATTTTATGATAGGATTGAAGACAAGATGGCAGACTGGTAGGTAGCAGGAGAGAGACCCTCTCTGAGAGAGACAGCTCAAATGCCAGAATAAAACACCCTGGAGAGACCCAAACAGATGGAGATGGACTCTCACAACCCAGGAAAAAACTAAAGTGCAAAAAACCGCTCGAATATGAGGTCTTGGGACTACCATTAGAGAAGCTAAGATCAGCAAGCACGACGCCCTCCTCGAGCCACCTGAATTCCTGCCCGACCTGAACAAGCGATCCGCACTGAAGCGACTGGCTTGAGCCACTGGAGCGCAGAGCTGAACAGCCCTGCATGCAGCTCGCCTGGACCGGCCCTGCACTTGACCCACCTAGAGGCACCGTGAATTCCCACTGCAGCCACGCTGAAGTCAGAGGTTGGGGAGCCCTGCAGTTCTCGGGGATGGCATCAACACTCGGTGAGTGATGGGAATAAGACCCTCCCATGGGAAAGGGGAAACCGACTGGACAACATGTTAGATTTGGGCAGGACAGCCCTAACTCCATAAGGAAGTGGCTTCAGCTGGTTGTTCCCCTCCCTGAGCGGATTGGTGGAGTCTGCTTGGACTAGGCCGCACCCCTGGTGGAGACACAGTGAGTCGCTACAACATTACTTCCCTGAGATCAGTGTACACTGATGCAGTGAAGGCCTGCAAATGTTGACTGGCCCAGAAGGGAGGAGCTGGTGCACACTGCCCATGGGTGAACTCTAATCTCTGATAACCTATTGAAGAGGGCTAAAGCTCCTAGCCTGCGCCCTTTAGAGGAGCCAAGAAAAGGGTCTGGGCATTACACTGTACACTTGTATGGAAGGAACCAAAAACATGATGAAAGGGAGAAATAAGAAACAACTCTCAGCCCCCAACTCTGAGAACACTGATCCAGGAGAGGTAAATACAAAAGAGATTGAGGGCAGCAAAAATGCAACATCAAACACAGCGTTAGCGGACATAAAGAGATATCTTCAGGACCTCGTAAGTGGGACCAAAACTGAAATATTAATTCAAATTAAACAAGAGATAAGTAGATTAATAAAAGAATGGCTGGGCACCTCTCAAGAAGACACAGACAGAAGAATGGAGGAACACAAATGGAGAGAAAAATTTAATGAAGAATTCAGAT
>PVJX010001389.1:112500-165404 GCA_004027295.1 Dolichotis patagonum | reverse complement strand
AACTGCCTTGCTCAGTGAGAAAGCTTACTGGTGTTTTAAACCAGAAGTCCAGAGGTAATATAGACTTCTCGAGTCAAAGCTGTGATGTGTTCAGTGTCTCAAGTTCTATGTCTTAGCTCTGCTGGACATAGGATGGACTTCATTCTGAGTCTTAGCAACGTCTAGGTCATCCAGAATGGCTGTCTGGAACACACAAAGCTACTTGCTTTGTACTTCTCCACCAGGGGACGATTCCTCACGGAAAGTACTTTCAAAGAATGAGGGAGACCTTCCTCAGAAGCCCCAGAAACCTTTATGCATGCGGCATCACACGCTCATTCTTGAACCAACCACTACCAAGGAAAATCCATTACCCTTCAACTCTCAGTAGGGATGAGTCAGTTTTCCCACCTGCACGGGGACATGTGAGCTAAGGTTGATCATCTCAAAGAAGAGCCATAGGGTGACAGACGTCCATGTCCTTACAGGGGCCGGAGGGAAAATAAGGAGACAAGACGTAGCTATGAGATGTCTGAGGCTGGAGAGAAGATGGTGTTAGGAGGTCGTAAGGCTGGTAAAATATTGATGGTGTTTCCTAGGTGACCATAGTCAGATATGAAGTAAGGAAAGACAGGAATTTAAGTTTATTGTTTTTTCCAAATTGTCCTTGCTTTTTTCTCTGAAACGGAAAAAGGCTGGATCTGAACTTGGAAGCTGGCCAGGAGTGAGGGACGAGGAACAGAGGTAAGCAGACACACCAAGGTGTGAAATCTGCAGGTACCGTGCAGCCAATTCCTGTCTGTGCAAGGCTGAAACAGGACCGACCCATTCTTACTGTCAGAACCTGAAGCGCAGTCAGCACAAAGCTAGCCCATTTAGTAAGATTATCTGGAGGTCTGCCACGTACAAAGTGTGGAAGAGGAAATGGGCACAGGACTTCAAATAAGAGACAAAATTGAGAACGGTGACACAGGCTTGTAATTCCAGCACTCTTGGGGGTAGTGCAGGAAGACAGCAAGTTCCAGTCCAGCCTAGACAACTTAGCCCTTGTCTCAAAATTTAAAAAAAAAGGACTGGAGATGTAGTTCAATGCAAAAGCCTTGGGTTCAGTCTTCAGTATTTCTCTCTCTCTCTCACACACATGCACGAGGAAAAGTGTAGGCAAAGTTACCCTTAGAAAATCTCTTAAGTAGTCCATACACCTAGTAACACAGTAATACATAGCAGCTTCATGGAAAAATTCTAGTGAGTACACATATAATACATATGTAAAACATAGTTGTATTTTTTAATTCATCAACAAGGTATTGGAGAGAGTTTAATTTGCTAAAATTTAATGTGTTTATGAAACACCTTCAACGCATGAACTCAGCTGCCACTGCCAGATGCAGCGCTGAGCGGAGAGAGGGGCAGGCAAAATCCGCACGCTCCACCTGCCTGGCTCTGCCCGAGCGCAGGGAAGGAAGCTCCGCCTCCTCCAGACAGCCCCGCCCCACGTGACGGCAGGGGCGGGGCTGCGCGTGGTGCGCGCGCTTCCCGACGTGCGGCGCGGGGCGGGGCGAGAGGCGGGGCTTGCTGGGAGGCGCGGAGGAGGCGCGGCTGCCGCGGGACGCCTGGCTGGGCCCCGCTACCGGAGCAGCACCTCCTGCTCTAGACGGCCGGCCTGCTGCTCCGAGCCGCGGCGGCGGTGGCGGGGGCGGGCGGCATGCGCGTGTGAGATGCGGCCGCGGGCAGCCGGGACGCGAGCAACGACCCCCGCGGTGACGGCGAAGGCAGGCGCGGCCTCCTCGGTGCAGAGCGCACGGTGCATGAGGGCGAGCACGCGGGCGCAGGGCAGCCGCCGGCCACGCCGCTCACATAAACACTTGTTTAGGACTCGTTCGCCTCGCTGAGGCCCTCGGCGGCCCCGGCATGGAGCCCCCGTCCGATCCCGAACCCCACACCTCAGCTTCGGCCGCGGCGCCGCTGCGCGCCCCGGAGGTGGCGCGACTCCGCGAGGAGCAGGCAAAGGTAAAAGGCCGCGCTCCGTCCGCCCCGCTTCTTCCTGGCTGGAGGTCCCTGCCTCCGCTCTGGAGGACCGGATTCCCTCTGCACCCCTCCCCCCCCGCGGGCGTCCCCTTGTGCCCCTGCGACCCGCGGTCCATGGGCCTGGGGCACAGCGCATCCCTGACTCCGCGCTGAAGGAGCGCAGCCTTCAGGCCTCGGGAGCGAAAGTGTTGGGCGAAACTTTTGTCACGTGCGTTTGTTGTCTTTTTTTTTTTTTTTTTTTATGTCTGAAGCCCTCCGACCTTGCAGCGGAGGGGAACGATGAAGGAGGTGACAGTCCGTTTAAGTAGAACGTAGAAGTGCGTTTTTGAGAAAAACGCATACAAGAAGAGAATGTGGGAATTTTGGGGAGGTGCACTGTAAATGGAAATGTTCAAAAAAAGTTTTTTAAAGCTTCTCATCTAAGTGGTGCTAAAATGTGTGTATACTCTGGCGCTCATTATTTGCAGGTAAAAGTTTTACTATGTTACTACAGCGTTTTTGTGCAGGCCCATCCTTGAAGGTTTAGTGTTTGACAAAGTAGAATGCTATTTTGTTAAGTTTTAATTTTAGTCGTATAATAGATGAGTTTTAAACTACCAGCAAAGCGAGAAGAACGTTTTGCGTTTTCTAATGGGGTTGTATGTGGAAAAAGTACACTTGTTTTAAGAAATAGAGCTTGTTAAATCTGAACATTTTCCGTGGATTTTTGTGGTATTTCAGCTTTTCTCGCTCTTTTTTTTTTTTTCAGTACTGGGGTGTGAACCAAGGGCCTTCTCATTGAGCTACATCCCCAGCCCTGTTATTTTCTGTTAGGTTCGCTCTTACAGTTCTTCACAAAATAACGTTTAGTCGGGCCTCATGATAGGGCCTGTAGCCCTATCACTTCCTTGTAATCTCAGTTCTCAGGAGACTGACTCAGGACAATCTCAGTGAGTTCAAGGCCAGCCTGGACTACGAACTGAGACGTTGGTTTTTTTTTTTTTTTTTAAAGTTTAATTTACTTAAAACATTCTAGGTCATGTTGGGAGAGAGCATCATGGATTGTAAACAGGAAATTACTTCACAACTATAAAAATTTGAGAATCCCTAACTTTTTCTGTGTAATATTTCTGTGCGAAAATGACTACTTGGAGAAGCATGGAGATACACTGATCTCAACTTGAGAGTTTTTTCATAGATGCTAAGAAATCGTGCTTTGCTTAGAAACCACCTGTTGGGATAAACTGGGGTAATCTTTTCTACTTTGTTTAGATTGGTTTAGTTATTATATTTTGCATTTGTTTTCATTTTGGGAGTCATATGTTTTCTTAATATCATATCTTTAAACTTGGTGACTTCTTGCTAAGGTAGGAGCTTTAAAAGTTCATTTCATTTAGAGTGCTTAAATTGCAAGACAATGCATTTTTTAAAAAGAGAAAATTGAAAAGGAAGGAAGAGTTAGAGTGTCTTGAAAACTTGTTCCTTTTTGACAGAACTATTTACATTTTTGTTACTGTTAAGCAGAAAATATGAAGCAGACCTTCAGAAGATGGTGTCTACTTTGTGTGTAGTTTGTAGTGATTCCACCTTTCACCTCTTTGGTAACATTATGTCTGCATAATTCTGGCTGATAAATTTTCTCCCCTTTGGTATCTTTAAGGAGATGTCCTTGGTTTTATTCTGATGTCAGTGTGGCTGAAATACGAAGGATACTTTTCGAGATGCTCTGAACAGCTTTCTGGTATGAGGTCCGCTCATTTGATGAAAGAAACTGCGTTTGCAGCCCCATGAGAAACTGAACATTTGTTCTCTGTGAACAGTGACCATGTTCCCAGATTATTTGTCTGTGTTGTGTTAGTATTATTTTGGCACATAAAATAGGTATTCATATCTGTCATGGGTAGTAACATTCTTGCTTCCTGATAAAGCTCCTCAGTAAAGAGGTTACTTAATAAAAGGAACTGCTTTAATGGACAGGAGACTCATAAGGCCACAAAATATACCGTTTATTATAGCTGTGCTTTAATTATAGTTTAATACAGGAAGGTTTACTAGGTAAATACTGAATTAAATGTTTGTGAGGGACTTTACTTAAGATTTAAAGTCCAGTTTTGAGAGTGTATAGTGGACATTATTACCAAAATGAAAGTGTGGTAATGTAAATGTAAAAGGAGAAAAATGTCATTACCATATTATAGGAGTGTGTTACTTACTATTCCTTTATATAAGGCGTTCCCCATTGTAAGTTCCTTCAGAGAGAATGAAACTCTGAGAAAAAATGGCTTGAATGACTATTTTCTTAGTTTTCCCTGGGCTGGGGCCTAGCTACCTGGCCCTAGATGCAAAAAGAGAAATGAATTCATTACATACAGTGGATGGCTTAGGCTTATGGCATATTTTTCTAAGGGAACTTTGAATTATGTTGAGAAAGACTGGTAGGTAGTAATGTGTAAATGTTGGTCATAGTTTTTTTCTAGTTATGCCTAAGGGCATAACAAGTTTTACCATGGTGTTCTCTCTCTGTTTTTTCCTTGTTTATCTGCTCCTGCACTGAATAAAAAGCGTACAAAATTGTCAACCTGAGGGAAGAAACAAACAAGGGACACGAATGAGCTACAGTCCCAATTAAGTGACACAACATCTGAAGTAAACATACAGGATAAACTATTTAACATTGTTTTCACTTTCACTTCTAGAATCAGTGCTGAAACATTTTAAAGAAACCTTTGTATTAGTTGAAACTTTGGCTTATTCCTTTTTTTATCTAGCCAAAAGAGGTAAGAAAAGTCCTGTGTAGCTTTGTTTACGATAATGAAAAAAGTAAAAATCTAGCACTAGGGGATTGAGTAATTTATGAAACACGATTACATTATGTAGGCATTAAAAACTGTATAGCATGGTTCCAATTATATGTGCATAATACTCACATATATTTATATAAAATGTATATTTTAAAGCACAACTTTATGTTGCCTAAAAGTTTGTGCAGTTGGATGAGATTTTAGTTTTTCAATAAAAGATGTTCAGATTTACTTTTTTTAAAAAAATTTTTACTTAAACTTGGATGTTGTACAGTATCTTTAATTGCTAAATACTTTCTGAGCCTGAAAAATGCCTTGGCTGGTTTGAACATCAGTTAGGCAGCTTTATTTCATATTACTCCAGAGCTATTATAATTTATTCAGACATCTCCCAGTTGGTTTCCTTTATTCCTCCCTCAAAAGTTTGTTTAATCTTTGTTGCCTGACAAAAGATACAAAAAGCGGGAAAGTTGAATCATCTTTTTAAACTAAATCTGTTTTTTAAACTAATTTTTTTTAAACAGCATTAATATACAGTGTTTGGTTTAAAAAATGATAAAGTAAACTATATAGGAGCCCATGTAGACTGACCTGTGCCATAATGTACACAATCTAGGACTTTAGGGTCGGTCTGGGGCTGTTGCAGTTGGTTTCCTGGTACTGAGATCATAATAAATCGCATCCTGTCCTTGAATTATGTTGAATTTTACTTTCTTGACTGAGATGATATTTCTGGGTATATACTTTTATATCTCCAGATACTATTATCTTTTATTATTATTAGAACTATTAAGATTTTAATGTAATATGAAAAAAATATAGTATGTTTTTGTAAGTTTATTTGTAGGATAGTAGTAAGATTGGAAATCTCATTAGTACAATTTATTTATTATCAAGTGCCTAATGTAGTGCTCATTTTGAATTAGCTTATGCTTTCCTGATAATAGAACATTGAAGAATTAAATTCAGTTAGGGATAAATATTTAAAATCTTTCTTAAAGCAGAATGTCTTAGTTGGAGACTATTACATTCATCATGATAAACTAAACCAGAGTTTAAGGAACTGTTAGCTACATACTTTATGTTCAATAGCTGTTCCCTCCAAGCCATAAAATTTATTCAACACATGGAGTGCGCCATGCATGTTACGCTCAGAATGCAGTAACGAACAAACTAGAGCAGTGCCTTGTGATCATAGAGATTGCACGAGTGCTGAACCCATGCATTAGGTACATTTGAAAATGTATGATGATATGTGATGGATAAGACCAGGCAAAGCAAAGAGTAAGAGAGGTCTAGGGAATGCCTCTTATGTGAGCATGCCCAAGCAGGGTATGTCTATCACAGTTTCATTTAATTTTCCATTGAATGCTTTGCTTCTACATTTTTGTCTGGAATTTTCTAATGGGATATTTATATCTTCAGCTTTATTTATACTGCTATTTTCCAAAGTGGTTATACCAGTTTATAACTTACTAGCAACGGTGAAAGGTCCAGCCAGCCAGCCACTTCATATCCTTAACCACATTTGGTATTATCTGTCCTTTTCATATTTGGTAGCTATTCTAGTAGTAACTGATGAGGTCCATCACCTTTTCAAATGCTTACTGGCTATTTGGATTTTAATTTTTTTTTTTAATAAAATGCCTGCTGAATTCTTGTCCAATTTCACTTAGGATGTTTGCCACATTTTAGTTTATTGACAGTAATGCTTTGAATACTTTTGATGTGGGTGTTTTTTTCAGTTATGGATTACAAATTTTTTTCTTACCCTGGGACTTGAGTTGACATTCTATAATGGTGCCTTTATTGAACTGAAATTCTTAATTTTAATAATTTTCTTCATGGCACAGGGCTTTATGCAAACTAGCAAGTAATTTGCATCTGAGCTGTGTCCCCAGCACTGTCCTATTTTTAAGAAGTCTTTCTTATGAATGTTCTTAATATTATCTTTCTTATGAATGTTATCCTTAATATTATCTGGTTTTTTTTTTAAATTTTATTATTTTGGTGGTACTGGGGATCGAACTCAGGACATCATACTTGCCAAGCAGGCGCTTAGGCCACTGAGCTAAATTCCCGGTCCCCTTAATGTTATCTTCTGGAAGGTTTATTGCTTTGCCTTGCATGTTGAAACAGTTCACTTAACAGTTAATTTTGTATAAACTCTAGTTGTCTTCCAAAACTGAAGAATAAATTTGAGAACAAAAAAGGAATTTAGGGGAATGTTAAAAATAATATATTAGAAATACTAATAAGGAAAGAGTTCTTGAGGGGATCCACACCAAGAAGGGGAAAAAGTCCAATCAGAGGTCTTCATTTTGTCCCAATATAGATGGGAAGGGAATTGACAGACTCTCTTTAAAGGAGATGAGTTCAAAAGAGAACTTGGTTTTATTTATTTATTTATTAAAGCCTAGGTATAGGTATTCGGAACAACTTCCTGTAGAGAAGAGTCCTTATGTCTCTATTTTTATCTCAACCTTTTATTCTTTGTTTTTGTGTTTATCTTTGTGTCACTAAACTTGGCTTAGCTGTTAAATTAACTCATAACCTGGGTGTCCCATTTTATTTGATTGCATTTTACTTTATTTTGCTTTGTTGTTTATGTGATGCCACCACCATCATCAGGCCACTATCTTCTCATGATAACTAAACTACATTGAGATCTACATTTTGTCTGGAATTGAGTTTGTATACAGTGCAGGATTGAGGCAGGGTTTCATTTTTACTGTGTGGCCGTCTAGTTTCCTCATCATTTATTGGAAAAACTGTTATGTTCCACTGCATTGTCATTTTTGTCATAAACTAGGTGACTGTGTCGATTTGTTTCTTAACTCTGTTCTATTGCCTTGTTTATTCTTTGAACACACCTAGACTGTGTTCGTCATTGTGATTTTGCAAGTTACCTTTTTTCCCCCACTCTGTTCTATTGCCTTGTTTATTCTTTGAACACACCTAGACTGTGTTCATCATTGTGATTTTGCAAGTTACCTTTTTTCCCCCAGACACAGAGAATTGAACTCAGGACGCAGGTGCTGTGCCGCTGAGCTACATCCCCGGCCCTTGCAAGTCATCCTGATAACCTGGCAGTGTGAGCATAGTTGTGGCTTCGCAAGATTATCTTACCTGTTTCAGTCCTTTTGGTTTGTATTTCTTTTTCTTACCTTTTGTGCTTGTTGGGATGTCTAGTATAAGACTGAATAGAAGTGGTAACAGTGGCTGTCAGGTAAAAGTTCATAAATTCATTATGTATGATATTTACTGTGGATTCTTTAAATACTTTTACCAGATAAAGAAAATTTTCTTATATTTTTATATTTTTTATTTTTTCTTAAGTTTTTATGAATAGATGTTGAATTTTAGATGCTTTTTCCTAAATTACAGGTGACTTATTGAAAAAAATTGAATTTGATATAATGGTGAAGTTCTTTCCTTCCACCTTTTTTTTTTAAAGAGTGGCAGAGTTGCAAGAACATGTTTGCTTGTGTAGCCTAAGGTCTGTTTCATTTATAAATAGGTGAGGTTTCACAATTCACTGCTTGTAAGTTATATTTCCTTTTAGAACAACTTGTTATTGTTGTTAACACTCAGTATCATTCTAGTTAAAGAGCCATGAAAAAAGAATTTTGGCTTAAGTGTTTTGGAACTTTTTAATAAACAATACAGTATTTCAAGGGGGAAGAAAACTGTATTTTCATGTGTTAGGCTTCTTTAGATTGGAACAAAACACAAGAATGGTCCTGGAAAAAAAGTCGAGAGGGAAGGAGGGCCATAGAATCTGTGCTTTAATCATAATGTTTGATTTTATTTGCCACCTATTATTTTCAGTTTGGATTTGGATTCTGTTAACTTGCATTACTTGCCTTCACCTCCAGACTTTTTTTTTAGTCTGTTATAATGCAGTCTTTATTCCCCTCCTGAATTACAGTTGTTTCTTTTGAAAAAAAATATAAAACTAGAAAATTTGAAAGAAAAATGTGATGAACATTTTTTGTTTAGAGATGTCATATTTGCTTTTCCTCTTCTTCTGTTTTCCTTTTTTCTTTGCCAAACCATTTGCAGATATCAGATTCCTAATATTAGAGCACATGTCATTTTAGAAAAAGGTCATTCTTCTGTAAACCATAATACAGTAAACATTTTTTTTTAATTTTAAAGAGGATATAACAAAATAAAACCAATCAAAAACAAAGCAGTGTAAAAGATACAGAACTTCAAAACATTGCACAATAAACAGTAGTTACCATAATGCCTTTTGATGTCTTCAAAATAGCTGCAGATAACTTTGGATGTAGTAAAGATCAAACAGAACTGAGTAGAATGGAAACAGTAAAAACAAAACAATGAATACAGTAAAGGACTTCAAAACAAACCTATAGAAAATCCAAAATTGCTACTATATCTTGCTATCTTTGAAATAGCTGATCCTACCATCGGATTTGACATTATCAAACAAAACAAAAGAGAATAAAACCCAACCCAACAAAACAATGGAAATGATGTAGGACTTCCAAAACAAGACCATAGGGAACCAACAATAGCTGTAGCCTTCAGGAGATTCCCCCCTAGATGTCACACTGTGTACCACTGTCCTCTGAACCTGTGATGGGACCACTGGCCATAGACCTGCAATGTTAGTAGAACAGCAAAACATAGGCATCCAATTGTATTTCACCTCCATAGCTATCATCTCAGCTTGTGTTTTTCCAGATAAGCCTGTTGCTTATGGTGGTGGGGAGGGAGGGCTTAGGGGTGGTTACTTCTTGTTTGTCAGCCTGTGTGTGGGAAGGGCCTGGGGTCTGTCTTTTCCAGGCTGGCAGTGGCCTGCGTCTTGTGCTGGTTGCCAAACTGGGCTTGTTTGCTGGTGTGGCTTTGTTCTCTCTACCCCTGGTCTGCAAATAATAGTGCTGACTCTTGGGGAGAGGTTGGGGTCTGTGTTCCAGTCCAGCGGCAGCCTGCACCTTGTGCTGGTTCCCAGACTCCATAATACATTTTTTTCAAACCAAGGTGTTAACATCGACAAATAATAAATTAAAAATTTTCAGTTTTTCTAGATTGTGCTTTTCTACTCCTTTCTCAATCCATGATCTGGTTGAAGATCAGCATTGTATTTGGCTGTAGTATAGTATTATCTCTTTTGTCTGTTTTTATCTGAAATATTACTTCTGTCTTTTGTCTACAAAATTGGATGGTTTTTAAGATGTTAGGTCAGTTTTCTTGTAGAATGCACCACAATTTGGAGATACCTAATGACTGTAATCTGGAGGAAACAATGTGAAACAGTTTTGGAAAAAATTGTACATAGGTGATGGTAATTAACCAGTACATCACATCAGAAGATACATAGCCGTCACTTTATTTTGTTTTTGGTGTTGCTAACAACTTAGTTATAGTGTCTGCCAGATCGCTCTGCCTTTCCTTTGTATATGGACTAAGTATTTTAAATAGAAATAATATACGACAGTGTAAATATTCTGTTCCCCAGCAGTGTTTTATCATGGATTATCCTTGCCTAAATCGGTTAATATATTGGTATTTGCAAATCAGTGATTTCATAAGTACTTGTGTTTATTTCCTAGCATTGTTCTGTAATGAAGAGCCCTTATAGTAGCCCTTTTTTTTCTTTTTGGTACCGGGGATCAAACTCATGGTCTTGAGCTTGCCAGGCAGGCACTGTGTTGTAATTTCTGCTACGCATTTAATGTTCATATCGTCCCACATTTGGAAGAAGGAATTCTTAGAAACTGGTGAAGGCATGCTTTTTTCCTCTCCATATGTTGCATCATTCTTTGATCATTGCCTTGCTTTCTGGCACAGGATGTCCCACATTTACTGTATTTTCTCTACCCTCATCCTATAACAGAGTATTTCTTCGAAGTGTGCTGGTTCTTTTTATTATTTTATTTTATTTTATTTTTGTAGAAGCATGTGTCTTTACCTGTTTATTTTTTATTTGTTCATTTTAGATATATATAATAACACTTACCATAGGGAATTTCAACCTGAATGTGATACATTTTGCTTCTTTTTTTCCCATTCCTCTCTCCTTCCTTCAACCCTTCTCCCGGCTTACTTAGAATAACTTTGTTTTCATTTTTTCCCTTTTTTTCTTGTGTCTTGCTTTTCTACTCCCCCTCCCTTGTTCCCTTTCCCATTTGAACATTTTCTTCCTCTTTCCCAATATCTATTTACATTTGTACTCTTATTTACATTTTTGGTTTCTCGTAATTGAGAAATAGTGTGGTATTTAAATATGTGTGTACTATTTATTTTCTTTAAGAGTATGGTATCAGTGCATCCCTTTAGGTAGAAATTCTTTATGTCAGAATAGTACTCTATTGTATATTTAAAAATCACATCTTTATCCATTCATTGGTTGATGAGCATTTGGGCTGTTTCCAAGATTTAGCTATTACAAAATGGGCCACTATAAACATGTGTTGCATATAGCACTGTGGTATGATGCTTTTAATTGTTTCAGGAAGATACCAAGAATGGGGATATCTGAATTGAATGGAACCTTTAGTTTTAATTTTTTGAGGAACCTGCATACTTTCCGCAGTGGTTACACTAGCTTACATTCCTACCATGGAAATGTGTTCCTTTTTCCCCATGGCCCCACCAGTGTGTTATTGGTTGATTTCAAGTGTGTATTCATCTCAGATGTCCATTTTTGGATTGGATCTTTAAATATGGGGAGAAGAGGTCTGATTTTTTTTTTTGAGTTTTTTATGTATTCTAGAATATTAGTCTTTTGTCTGAGGAACAGCTTGCAAAAATTTTTTTTCACACTAAGTTGCCTCCACTCTGTTGGTGGTTTCTTTTGCTATGCAAGAAATTTTAGTGAGAACCCAGTTATTGATTCTTTGTGATATTTTCTGTGTGATTTGGGTTTTGTTCATAAAGTCTTTGCCTATACCAAGAGTTCTGTCTATTCTGACTTCTAGCTGACTTTGTCTGTTTTAATATTTAGATTTTTGATCCATTTTGACTTTATACTTTAATGCATGGTGATGACAAGGTCTAGTTTTAATCTTCAGCATGAGTAGAGCCAGTTTTTCCAGCACCATTTATTAAAGAGACTATCTTTCTTCCAGTGAAGGTGTTTGGCTTGCTTTTTCAGAAATAAGGGGGTGGTAAGTATGTTTAGAGTTGTTTGTGCATCTTCTAATCTGTTCCGTTGATCTTTGGGTCTGTTTTGTTGTTGTTGTTGGTTTTGTTTTGTTTTTCCCAGTAGCATGCTGTTTTTTTTTTTAATCACAGTAGCATTGTAGTACCATTTCAGTCAGAGATTGTGATGCCCCCTGCCTTGCCTTTGTTGCTAAGAAGTGCTTTTGCTATTCTTGGTCTCCTCTGGCTCCAAATGAGTTTTAGGATTGTTTTCTCTAATTCTGTGAGACATGCTATTGGTATTTTGATTGGGAATGCATTAAATCTACGTAACAGTTTTGGAAGTATGGCCATTTTCTTTGTATTGGCTCTTACTACCTAGGAGTAAGGGATTTTTCCATTTTCTGATATCCTCTTCAATCTCCTTTTTTCAGAGAATTCTCTTTTTCAATTTAAAGATCCTTTTCTTACTTTGTTAAATTGACTCCTAGCTATTCATTTTTTTGAATGCTATTGTGAAAGGTGTTTTCCTAATTGTCTCTCAGTGAGTTTGTTTTCCTGTACAGGAATGCTATTGGTTTTTGAGTGCTGACTTTGTATCCAGCTATGCTACTGAATTTGGCTATTAAATCTACATGTCTTTTGGTGGAATCTTTGGGGTCTTCTATGTAGAGTATTATGTCTTCTGCAAATAATGATACTTTAACTTCTTTCTTTCCTAGCCTATTCCTTTTATTTCTTTCTCTTGTCTAATTGCTCTCTCTTGTCTAATTGCTAGAAACTAATGTTTCTAGAGATATATTGAGTAAGAATGATGATAGTGGACATCCTTGTCTTGTTCCTCATTTTAGAGTGAAAGCTTTCAGTTTTTGTCCATTTAGTATGATATTGGCTATTGGTTTGTCATAGATGGGTTTATCAGATTGAGATAAAGACCATCTATTCCAATTTTCCTTAGAGTTTTTATCATGAATGGGTGCTGGACTTTGCAAAAGCGTATTCTGTATCTATTGAGATGATCATATGATTTTTGTCCTTGGCTCTGTTAATATGGTGTCTTACATTTACGGATTTATATATGTTGAACCACCCCTGCATCCCTGGGATGAATCCCACTTGATCGTGGTATATAATCTTTTTGATGATTTGCAGCAGCCTGTTTGCCAGTATCGTATTGAGGATTTTTGAATCAATGTTCATTAAGGAGACTGGCCTGTAATTCCCTTTTTTAGTTGAGTCCTTCTCTGGTTTTGGAATAAGAGTAATGCTTGCTTCCAGGAATGAATTTCGAAGAATTGCTTCCCTTTTAATTTCATTAAAGGGTTTGAGAAGTAGTGGTGTTAGGTCTTCACACTAAATTTCTTGTAGAATTCAGCAGTGAATCTGTCAGGGCCTTGGGCTTTTCTTTGTTGATAGGTTTTTAATTACATCTTCAATTTCATTTATTGATACTGGGTTATTTGGGATTTTATATCTTCTTGATTCAGCTTTGGTAATTCATATGTATCTAGGAATCTGTCTATTTTATCTGTGTTTTCTATCTTATTAGAACACAAGTTTTCAAAGTAGGTATAGATGGTTGTCTGGATTTCTTCAGGGTCTGTTGTGATTTCGCGCTTTTCATTCCTAATTGCGTGGATTTGAGTCTTTTTCCTTTTTTTGATAAGATTGGTGAAGGGTTTGTTTATTTAATCTTTCAAAGAACCAACTCTTGGATTCATTGATTCTTTGTACTGTTTTTTTAGTCTCCAGTGTGTTAAATTCTGCTCTGACCTTTATAATTTTCTCCCTCATATGAGCTTTTTTTTGGTTTAGCCTGCTCTTCTTTTTACCTAGAAGTTGGAGGTTCAACATTAAGTTGTTTATATATACTTGCTCTGTTTTCCTGATATGGGTATTTACTTTATAAATTTCCCTTAAAGCAACCTTAAAGGTTGCTTTCATTGTGTCCCACAAGTTCTGGTATGTTGTATTATTATTATCATTCAATTGTAAAAACTGTCTTAATTTCTTCTTTAATTTCATCAGTGATCCATTGGTTGTTCAGTAGGGTGCTATTTAATTTCCATGTGTTTATGAAGTTCTTGTGGTTTCCTTTGGCATGGATTTCCAATTTCATTGCACTGTGTCTGATAGTATATGTGGGATAATTTCAGTTTGTTTATCAGGATGTATATCATCTATTTTGGAGAATGTCCTGTGTGCAGCTGAGAAGAATGTGTATTCTGATGTTGTGGGGTGGAACATTGTAGGCATCTACTAAGTCCATTTGCTCAAAAGTTTGATTTAGTTCTAATATTTCATTAATTGATTTTGTTGTCTAATCTTTTTGTGACAGTAGGGTAGTGAGGTCCCTCAATACAATTCTATTAGGGCTTATTTGATTTTTCATGTCTGTTAGTAATTGTTTTATATAGTTGCGTACACTGGTATTTGTTGTATGTGTATTTATGATTATTATGTTTTCCTCTTGGCTTGTTCCCTGTACCAGGATATAGTGACCTTCTTTATCTCTCTTAATCAGTCTTGGCTTGAAATTCACTTTGCAAATAGAGTAGCTACCCCTGGGTTACTGGTGCATGGAGTGTTGTTTTCCATCCTTTGACTTTCAGTGTATGAAATTCTTTGTGAATTACATGTGTTTCTTGTGTGCAGCATATTGTTGGATCTTGCTTCTTGATCTATTCTGTCAGTCAGTCAGTGTCTTTTGACTGGTGGATTGAGACTATTAACACTGATAGCTAAAACTGAGATACATTGATTTATCTTTGTCATGTTGTTTTCTGTTGTTGGCTCCCACCCTTTTTTTCTTCCTTTCCTGTTTGCCTTTCCTGGTGGATTCCTTTTGTTGGGGTTCATGAAGCTGTAGTCCTTATTATCTCTTTCTAGAATGTCCTTAAGAACATTCTGGAGGGCTGGTTTGGTGGTCATAAAATTTCCTCAGATGTTCTTTGTCGAGGAATTGTCTTATTTCTCCAATTTTGAAGTTGTTTTCCTTTAGAACTTAGAGTACTTCACTGCAAGCTCTCCTTAACTCGAGAGTTTGTGCTGAGAAGTCAGATGTAATTCTGATAGGCTTTCCTTTATAGGTGGTTTGTTTCTTTTCTCTAACAGCATTTAAGATTCTGTTTTTGTGTTGAATTTCTGGAATCTTGACTATGATATGCTGGGCTGTAGATTTTTTTTTTTTTTTTTTTGATGATTGCTGATTGGAGTCCTGTATGCCTCACTTATTTGTATGTCAAATTCTTTTTCTCTACCCAGAAAGTTTTGTCATGATGTCTGTGAACATTTTTTAAAATGTCATTTGTGGTATCTCATGCTTGTTCATTGACTCCAATTCATCTTAAGTTTTTCTTCTTTGTATCATCTAGCAGCTGCTGGATTGATTTCCCATGGTCCCTTGCTAGTTTTGAGAAATCTTTCTTTTCCTGGTCACTAACTGCAAGCCTGTCTTCAATATCTGAGATCCTGTCCTCCCATTGGCCTAATCTGCTTTGAATACTTTCAGTGGAGTATTTATTCTCCTGGATATTTGCCTGAATCTGCTTTATAGATTCCATTTCTTTCCTATGCTGTGCTTCTATAATTTGCTTAAACATCTTATTTTTTGCTCTGTGTCTGTCCAACATTGCTAAGCATGGTGTATATTTTGGTAATCTCTGTAGTTGAGAGATTATTTCTGATTTCATTTTTTCTAGAACCTCATTCAGTTGCTTTGTTGTTTCTACTTGAGAGACCTGTTGGAGGGGCTTTTAGATTGTCCCACGTTATTGCCTCCTGGGTTTGCCTTTGATGAATTGGAGGTCTGGGGTCGCATCTTGTTTAAGTGTCTTTTCCTTTCTTTTCTTTTTTTGGTTTTAATTCCTGAGGTGATGCTTGTAAATTGCCTGTTGTGGGTTGATTTTACTGGTGGTATTTAGAACCCTTTGGTGATGATTACATCTCTGAGCTATCTTCCAGGTATAGCTAGTTGTGGGGTTTTGAGTCTGTTGAAAGATCTTACCTCTTCAGTTTGTTAGAGATGAGAAGTTGTGCTTTTGGCCTAGTCCCTGGTTCTTTGGCACTGTGCCACAGTATTTTCTGTGACCCTTATTTAATCTCAGTCATGGATTATCAGGGTCAACAGCTGTTTAGAACAGTTATGTCAGTTTTGTCTGTAGTGGTACCAGTAGCATCAAACAGCCTATAAAACAAAAACTGAGCTAACTCTTAATTTGCAACTAATTGTATGAACTAGATTTGTGATTATATAATGAAATGTAAAACAAACCAGGTAATTATATGCAATACATAAATCTGTAATGTATCAATTTTGCCCTTGGGGTTAAAATTTAAAATGGATTATGAAGAAAATAGAGAAGTGGAAGAAAAGAGATTACAAGTAAAGTTGGAGGAAACTGGTACAGAAGACTGAAGGAAAAGAGAGGCAGAAAAGAGATAAAAAAAGAAGAACAGAACACAACTACACCCACATAGAGATTAGGAATCACTCTCATACTCATTTAAAACAAAAGAAAAAGGAGAAAGAGAAAAGAAAAAAACCAAACCAAACCAAGCCAACCAACCAAAGAAAAATGAAAGAGAAAAAGAAAAACAAATAATCCACTTCCAAGATTCTCTCTGGCTTCACTAGTAGACAGCCCATGGAGACAGAGTCCCAAATTGTGTCACTCTATCGCTGCAAGCCAGCAGTTGCTTTATGGTGGAGTAGGAGATGACCTTAGCAGGCCGCCCAGAGACCATACTCATTTGGCTCACCACAGTCCAAGCAATTTCCATGGGTCTGAGCCTAGGTAGGAGCTGCTAGAGGAAGCCGGCAGTAGTTCTGGGCCTGGGCTTATCTGTCTCCAAAATGGCTCCTGGCCAATGGCTCTCTCCCATGGGAGGACTGAGTCCTCTGCTCACCACCAGCCAGTGCTGTCCTTCAGGTCCACTGCTCCCCTCCACTGCCGTGTGTCTCTACAGAGGCCTCTGGGGTCCCCAGCCATCACAGTCACTGTGACTGTGCTGTTCCCCAGGTTTGAACAGCTCCTCACACAGTGAGGCTGGTTCAGGGAGAAGGCGGCACCAGATATAGCCTGCTCTGTTGAAGCTTTTCTTTTTACTCTGTGTGCTTCAATTCACATTTTGTGTTCTTCCTGGGTCCAGGGGACCCACTTCCTTCCTTCTTGTCTTCCTCATGATGCTATATTCCATTGTCTCAGAGAGGCTGTTTTCTCTTCCACTTACCGTTCTGCCGTCTTCCCAGAGATGCCATTTGCTATTAACGTTATGTTCTACTTTACCTCAAGCCCATGGCGGTGGAACCAGCCAGTCTTGTATGCAAATCTCTTAGCCAGAATACATCAAAGCTGGCAGTATAAGTAAGGAACAGAATGTGTAAAAGAGAGTGGGAAATGGGAAGGTGTTTAAATGATAAGGGAGACAAGGGAAGGAGGAGGGGTAAAGGAAAGAAGGGACAAACAAAAAAAGGAATGGTAGGAAAAACTGGGAATAAAGCATTTGTAGAGGAAAAGAGAGTGAATGGAGAGGAGAGGAATGGGGGAAAAAGAAGCAAGATACAAATTCCCTCTGATGAATGTTACAGTTAATGTATATCTAAAGTTACCAATAAAATAACTATATAAAGGTACTTTGTGAAAATAAGGATTTTTTTTCCAGTTTGAATTGGCTGATTTTTATCATGAATGAATGCTGAGCTTAAATGCTTTATTTCTTGAGACATGAATGTGGTGAATTGTGCTGAAAATCCCTTAAAGATTTTATTCTATGTTCCAGTTTTTATTTTTTTTATTTTGAGACAGGGTCTGGCTATGTAGGACAGGCTAGCCTTGAATTCACTATGTAGCCCAGGCTGGTCTCAAACCCTGTAATCCTCATCCTTTGGATTGTTGAGTGCCCCACCACACCCGGCTTCTGTGTTCCAATTTCTGTCATTTTATGTGGAGGTTAGCTTCAATTTTGATTCCTTTTCTTTGGTTTTTCAGAGGCAGGGTCTTGCTGTGTAGTGCAGGCTTGCCTTGAACTTACTTTTACAGCCAGGGTACCCGTGAGACTCTGTTAACAAAACAAAACAAAACAAAACAAAACAAAACAAAACAAAACAAGAATTCCAGTGAAATTTGCCATTTTTCCATATACTTCTTTGATCATTTTCCTGTTTTCTTCAATGTATTTGATTATTGTATCTAGATATGATAATTCTGTATCTAGATAATGTGTGTTCATTTCTGCTTTATTGTTGTCTGCCTTTCTTCTTGATATTTATAGTTACATCATCCTAGTAATTTTTGGTTAAATGCCAGCATTGGTAGATGCTCCTAAAGATAATGTTTTCCTGTGGAAGAGGCTCACCTGCCACAAAGGTAGAGTGAGCTCAGGACCTTACTCCCGGTGAGTACTGAGTGGCCTGAGGACCCAGTGGTGTTTTTGGTTAAGAGGTATGTTCTTCCTGGTTTCTTTCGGGCTTTCATTTGAGAACCTGGTTTTGTTCTTCAGGGCATCTTTTCTTGGAGGCATTTGAAGTCTTAAATTTTGTTTCATTCTGAGCCCTTCTTTCCAGAATTTTACTTTAGCTTTTTGGCCTTTGTAGCTTCAGAATTTGAACATTGTGGAGAAGGATACTGTCCCTATGCTTAAGATCTCTCATCTCTGTCTTTTTGTTGCGGCAGCCTTGTTCCCTGCTTTGCTTTCCCAGCAATTTGTCTATTCAGGACCCAACATAATTCTCAGCCTCTTGACTGTGCCCAGAATTGTCTGAGTAAAAAAACAGCTTCAGATTTAGTGCAAAATGGTATTTCAAAGAGTGTTTTAATTTTACTTTCTGTCTATAGAGTATGTCCCTCTACCCTGTTTTTATAGTTTGCATTTGCTCTTCAATAATTTCTTTTGTTTGAATGTTTCAGAGGCATGCTATTGTCTTGATCTGTGTGATGTTTCTACACTTAGAAGTAAGTTTTGAAAGGATTTACTATAAGAAGTCAGGAGAAACTCAAGGGTAGGATTTGTGTGTGTATTTGTGTATTTATAGTGTTACTTCATGTGCCAGCTACTTGGGTGTTTAGTTTGTGCAAATCTCATTGTCACCCTTTCACAACCATAATCTCTAAAATCATTTTAGTATTTTTTCCAGAGTACAGTATATTGAATTGGTTCAGTTAATAGCAGGTATATATATCTTGTTTCTGCTCCTTTCTTTCTTCCCTCCTTCTCTTTTTTTGTCTCTCCCTTCCCTCCTCTCCCTTCTCCTGTCCCCTCCACTCGCCTCCTTTCCCCTTCCCTTGTCTCTTTCTCTTCCCTCCTTCTCTTTATTTTTTCTTTCCTTCTTTCCCCCTCCTTTCCTCTGTGTCCCTCTTTCTTTATCCCTCTCCCTCTGTACTCCTCCAGCTCCGCTCCCCACTACCTGTTCTCCCTCTTCTCTCCCTCCCTTTCTGCATGTGTCTTCTCCTTCATGCTGTTTGTCCACTTGTCTCTAAGAATTGAACTCAGGGCCTTTGCAGTTAGCTACACGACCTCAGCCCATTTTTGTATTTAATTCTGAGACACAGTCTCAGAAATTTGCCTAGGGTTAGGCCTGGAAGAATTTGTGATCCTTTGCAACAGTCTTCTGCAGTACTGGAATTACAGGCACATGCCACTGTTCCAGGGTAATTCCTTTAGAAATGACTTGCCAATCAAAAGTATTCCAGGTCTTTTTGCCTCAGAGAATTGTACAAGACAAACCATAAAAGTGTCAAAAGTTTATTTGAAAAGTGCAGGATGAATGGGTAGGGAAGATACCAGCTCTACAGAGAAAATTTGGGCCAAAGAGAAAAAGAGGGTTAAAAAAAAAAAAAAAGAAGGCAATCACGTCTGAGAATCGGGGCATAGGCTGACCTGGGATACACAGGGTGCCCCGTTTTGTATGTCATTTGCATCTTGTGAGAGCTCAGGAAGTTCTACGTAGGAAGTCCTAGTCCTTGTCTTGAGGTTTTATAACTGACAGGTCCCACTCATTTTCCATAGCCAGCTTTGACTCTCCCTGTCTCCTGTGTCACTACCACACCTGACTCTGCTTATTCTTGGTGGGAGATGAACAGGGTTTCTAGGAAGAAAATATGTGAATTGAGAGGAAATGATGGATGTCTGTAGTAAAAGAATGAGCACACAGTCTACTCAGGCAGTATTTCAGATTCACAACTGTAGCCCACAATCTTGTATTTGCAGTTTAGAAGTCTGGAAAGTATTGAGAACAAAATTATTTGTAAATTTGTGGTAGTCATGTGTTGACAAAACTGACTAGAACCAATATAAGTGAGATATTTATTCCATTTGAATATTCATGTTTCAGTGCAAATGTTGTTATATTTGATATAAGGGTAATTTTATAATACATAGTATATGGTTCCTGAGGTTTTTGTCTTATGTGTGACTGTACCACTTTAATAAGGATTATGTGCTTACTGTATGGCAGGTGAATATTATTGAATAAAATAGATGTGACCCCTACCTCATGGAGTTTTCAGCCAGTGTAGTTTTCTGCATACATTATATAGTTACTCTCAAAACCTGTCAGTGTCTTAATGAAAATGCTACCAGTTTTTTGAGACAAGGTGTGGAGCCCTGGCTGGCCTTAAACTTGCAATGATTCTCCTGCCTCAGCCTCCTGAGTGCTGAGAATACAGGTGTGCACCACCACTTCTGGCAGTGCTACCAGTTTTAAAATTTCCAGGAGAAAACTATGTATGATTATATACAGAACAGTTGGGATTTTGAGTAAAAAGTACTGGGAAGGGGGAAACACTCCTAATTTGTAGGTAAAACTTATAGTGGAATGAAATGTACGGTACAAAAAAAGGTCAGTCATAGTCCAGTATTTGTATAAAAAGAGACAAGACTAGAATTCTAGAGAGTGCCTTGAAGGTCTGTGTAGGAGAAAATGGACTAAAACACAAAAGTAAGGATTAAAATGATCATTTTGATTTTATTTAGCTAATTTTAAGAATAACATAAGTGTTTTAAAGAATTGGTTCTATATAATTGGACTTAGTTTTTGGTAGCAGTTTTGCTTTTCACTATATTTAGAATATGAGTGTGTTTAAAATTGAAGTGGGTTTCTTAACTTTTGTGGTGGTTTTTAATACAGTAGCGCTTCATTTATTTCGGTTTATCCTGTTGTATATAGTATATTTTCTGTTAGGAACCTGTAGTCATTTCCATCCTATTTTGCAAAAGAGTATTTAAAAGATTTTTAAGTTTTACCGACTGTGTTGAAAATACCCTTCTTTGTATACATTGGTAGTGACATTTATGTATCTCCTTAATTGAAATTCTACCTTTTAAGAAAAATGATTTTCAACCTCTAGGTAAGTATAAGGTTAATGATGCTTGCCTAATGTCTACTGACTTTAGCTTCCACTGATGCTTTTTTCCTTTTTGACTGAGCAGCTTTAAAACCAAAAATTGTAAGATCTATCTTGAAGCTATGGTTTAACAGAAGCAAATCATATACATTTAGAGAGATACGATGAGTACGTTTTCCAAACTTACTTTGTACAGTAACCCATAGTGGAAGAATTTGAAATAGTAATACAGTGAGAAAAGTTTTAGAAATGAAATGAAGCATTCAGAGGCAAATACCAAGATTCAGGAAGCAGACTTACTCTTTTAGGCTTCATATTTCAGTCTAGTTTTAATGTTGCACTGTAGTTTATTTGGAAAACACATAGGTTGATGCCCCCTTGTGGTCTGTTACCAAAATAAATAGCACAAATATTTGATAAATAAATACTGGAGATCTTACAGTATATTAAACCATTCATTCATTGTTTATAAAATAATTTTTATAAAGCAACTTCTGAGGAAAACTAGCCAAGGAATTATTGTTCCTGCGCACCATATAACTTATTGACCTTCGACCTTAAAATATAATTTTAGCTTTTTAACAGTTGTGTTATCTGGACACTGATATACAGAAAGTAGGGTGTCAGGTGAGTTGTCCATCATGGTCATCCTAGTTGTTAAGTTTGTTATTGTTAAAAGTGTCTCAAAAATGTGGTGAGATGTGTTAGTCATTATGAGGTTAGCCCATTACCTCCCTGTCCTCCCCACTAAACACGTACAACCCCCCCCCCCAGAAGCATGTGTGTAAATGGTTCTTTGGCAATTTGTGTACACTTAGTTGTTTGATCTGAAAGGGTCTGGAGTAGTATGAAGCAATAGAAAAAATAACAATTTATGTTAATGAATTGGTGAATTTAAGCTTATTTGCTTTCATTATTGGCAAGGTCTTATTTGTATATCAGTGTTGAAGGAAGTTGAGAACATAGCAACAGTATTTTAAGAGGCATTGCAGATGTAAAAACAACTGCTTTTCTTACTGTGCATTAAGTTATATGATGCACTATTGTATAATATTGAGTAGGTGACTTTATCTCAGATAAAGTTTTCAGAATTTTGTTTTCAGAATTTAGAGGTTAAAACCTAATTCATTGAACTATTTGCATATTGATTGATTTTCATCATATAAAACCTTGGCTTATGCCACTACTGTTATAAATCTTAGGTTAAGGCTGGTTTTGAGTTATAAAGAAAATATGCCATATGATTTTGTAGCTACTGGGTTGTGATAAACACCCTTAATGATAGTCTGTATCTTAAAAAGTGCTCAATTAGATAACAGTGCTTTTTTTTTTACTGTGGACCTACAGCTATACTACTGTATGAATACATATTTATAAACTCTTGACTGTAAGTACGGTCAAGCATATTAAGAATTTCCTAGGTCATTTAATAGTAGAAGTCTAGTTGCAGATTCTTTTTGTAATAATTATACAGAAAGTTTTTCTAAGGAGCAACATTTGCAGATTTTAACAGATTTATCTTTTTTCTTCCTTTTTTTTAAAAATAGATTTATTTTTAACAAAGCAAAACAAACTAGTATTGTTCCTCCTTTGCAATCTTGCTTTTTTGAAGGTCAATGAAGTGATAAATATTCTTGCTTTTCTAGAGTTGCTTGTAGCACCAGACTCTTTGTTTCAGTCACTGTATTTAATACTTAAAGGAATTAAGTTTGACTTTTCAGTCAGAAGGCATAAGATTATTGGAGGTTAACATCATAGAAAAATAAGTTTTTTTCCCCACTTTACCCAGGTAGATTCAAGTTTGAACCATATGATGTTCTTCCTTCCAAAATTTTTTGCCAGTTGAGTTAAAAGCATTTTAAAATATAAAAACAAGTGCTTGGGTTCAGATTTTTTTTGAAAGTAAGTGAATCATAAATCTTATAAGCACAACTAACAGTAGACACATCATTGGAAGGTTATTGTACGCATTTTCTTACGTTTCTTTTACCTTTCATTTTATTCCTAATTTTCAAAATATCACTTCTCAAGCTTGTGACATTTGAAAGTATCTATTGTCCTAAATGCTGAATGTAACCAGTAAACACATTAAATGTAAAGCAGTGTTTTGGTAGTGAGAATTTCAGTTGTAAATTATGAAATGTATTTTTGTTGTTGGTCTGTCCTTGAATGTATGTGCCTCGGGAGACATTTTGGGAAAGAAAAAGGGTAGAGAATGGGGGAAGATGGCTAGAGCAAAGTAAGGATAGTACTCAGGTTGATGGCAAGAACCCATGCCATTCTACCAGTGACTTGTTTTTAAACATAAAACGCATATGTGCAGATTTACATATTTACTAATTAAAAAGGCTTCCTGGAAACATTAAGTAGACTATCTTCTATAACCTTTAACACTGTCACTAATGGATATAGCCTAGAAAATTTCATTGAAGGTCCTTTAAATAATGTAAATGATGATGAATATGTAACTAGTTAATATGCAGCTACGGAAGGATTATCATGTAGAGGTTAATGAACATTCTGCTCTTATGGTTTGCAGGGCTTTTCTTTTTGTGCTTTTGGCTCACTTCATGCTTGGAAACACAGGCATTGGGATTGGAAAACATCCTGACTGTTTTTGGGTCTCATCTTTTAATGGGGTTGTTAAATAGGAACTTTATAAAAAGGATTTCATGGAGATTTTTGTCTTTCTCAATTTACATTTAATTCTATTTGTATATTTCATAATTACTGTTAAATCAGAAACAGTGAAATGGATTGATGTAGTTTTAGCTTGGTTCTTCCAGATGTAAAGTCAGTACTCTATTATATATTACCACTGTTATTAAGTGTTGCTATGTGATTGATACTTACTGAGAGATCTTCATTCTAAAGCAGACTTTTTATGCTGAGTTAATGTGTAGTATGGTTGGGTATTTGATTACAGCATGTATTTTGGTGCAGGATTGCTGCCTTAGTATTTAAAATGTCCCAAAGGAGGACATTTATTTCAAGAATTAAATGTTATAATAGAGGAATTTAGTGACAGGTCTAAAAAAAAAATCTTGTGATTTTTTTGGGTGAAACATTGAGCATGTACAAGAGACAATATTGCTATTCAGAATAGTAAACTAGAGCAGTGTGTTAGGAACCAGATCATACTGCTGTCTTCACGTGGCCTTGGCATTTTGGCTTTTCTCACTTCGTTTCTCTGTCCTTAAAATGGTGCTGTGGTATTCTAGATTAATGTTTACAATTTTATTAATGGGTGGTGAGTGATCACCAATCTGTTAAAATAGTATTAATTTTAAAATTGCCATTCAGAAAATGTTATTTTTTTACGTTGTATTTTCTGATGCTGATTAGTTTTCTGAGCATTTTGAGAATCTACTGAAATGTTTCAAAGGAAAACAAGTGTTTGCTTAATTTCATTGTTTTAGTATTAAAAACATAGTTTAAATTGGCTATAAAGTGCTTAAAATTTTATCATTGTTCACAAGGGAAAAATGAGCTGTTCAGAGCATCTCTTTATCCCAAGTATTTCTTCTTGAAAATGTGGTAGAAAAATCTCACTGAACTCATTTTTAATACATCAGAATAAAAATTACAGGCAAAAACATTTGGAGATATACTGACAAAATAAAAAATTTTCACCATTGTCATTTTATTTTTTAACTGATGAAACGTGGATGTTACATTGGTTTCTTGTTATTTATAACCTTTGCATTTTCTACAAAATATGTAACATTGAAAACAGGTCTGTAGATTGTACAAAATACTAGTTATCTTATATCATATGTCACCTAATAGTTATGAAGAGGGTTTTGTACCATAGTATGAATTGGAAAGCTGTAATTTGTTCTGTAGTTATCAGACTGCATTAGCGGGATATGATAAAGTATGCTGCTTAAAAACTAACGCTCACATCTCTGTGCCTTTGACAAATAAAAATGTATACTGAGATGCTATTAAATCTATAAAGCCACTGTTCTGGTTTTCTGATATACTGATTTTGTAGCTCTGTGCATAGCTTTGTTTTTTTCATGAGTAGTTATCTGTTTTCATGACAGGTGGTCACTAACTGCCAAGAGAAAATCCAGCATTGGTGAGTGAAAGATGGTTTTATTATACTTTTGAAATACTAACGAGGTCATCTACTTATATTTAAATAATGTGTGTACTGGTGTGTGTGTGTGTGTGTGTGTGTGTGTGTGATGTGTAACCAGTAATTGAATTCTATTAATCTCCATTTTGAATGCTTTTGATAGAACTTTATATTGTCTTTCACCCTTTTGTGAGTAACATGTTGATTTCCTGAAGTTGTGTGATCATTTGTGTTTATTCTAATTGTCTTCTTTTTTCTTTTCCTTTTTTTTTAAAAGTTAGAATAATATTAATATTATGAAGTGGGAAGAGACATTTTTGAACCTAATTCATCATAGTGTTCTCTTTGGGGCTATTTTATATCTGTAATATAAAATGAATTGAAATTAGTCTTTCTAAAATAATAATGGAAGCATGGCACAGATACTTGCCAAACTTTAAAAAATGTAACTAATTGTCTCCATTTTGGAGGTTGCTTTATGGACTCTACTTTTTTAGTGAGAAAGAAAGCATATTTATTTTAATGTGCTAATCTATAGTTAATAGTACAATGCTTGGTAAATAACATGCTTTTCTATTGCTTCTGAGGAAAATGCTCAATTTAATGGTGAATAAAATCTTATATTATGAGTTATCATAAGGTATAGCTGTTGATCTTACAGATACCAAATTACAATATATCCGTGCTGTGTTTACGAAGATTTTACTGAGAGAACAACAGGAGCTGCCTTGATTATTGTCTGCAGGGTTATTGCAAAATCATGGTAACTGCCCCTTTAGTGGTGAGATTAAACCTTCGGTTATACACCATCAAGCATATAATATTTTAAATTTATTTTTAAGAGGCTTTTTCTTCATGCCTGAGAGATCTCCAAGGAAATAATTTATAGTTAGTGTATATCAAATGTTTTTTGGTTTAAATGCACATAGGCTGCAAGCAGTGGATAAGAGTAAAAATCAGCACAATCTGTACACATCATCTTACTAAACTTTGACTATTGGCTTGCAGAAACTAATCCAAAATAATAATATTCACTTTAGAAATACAAATTCAGGACTTCATTAATTTTCAATAAATGCATCGTTGTAGTTTGGATGGATGCAATAAATGCATCCACCAGTGGTGTAAGTCTGTCAACATTTCCATAATGGACCATTTCCTTGTTATTCTACATTCAGTTCAGGTTAAACTGTGAAATGCAAGCTATTGGCCAAAGAATGTTTTTTCCCTACAAATTTGGCCGAAGTGAGCCGTTTTATAAATAACTCCCAGGGGAAATTTTATTAATGTGGATTTCTATCTGTTGGTTTTGGTCAAGGAGTTCAAAAAATTAGAAGAGCTTGTATTCTCTCAGATAGTAGTTTACAAAAATTTGCGAATCATTAGTTGGCTCCTGGTTGGTTTAGTAAAATGCTGTATTAGTGTTTCTTAAGGGTACGGAACATGTTTTTATTGTTATCCACAGTCCATCCCATTGTGTTTGATTCAAAATAAGTACTTACTCTTTGGATATATGAAGTGGAAACATAGTTATTTTATTCGTAACCTTTTACTTTACAAATAGTGTAGCACTATTGAAGTCTGGTGAGCAGTGAGAGGCAGAAATGTGACTCTCAAGGCTTTGTCTCTCCAGTCTCACTCTCCAGGTTTCTAAAGCCCTCAGACTACACAAACTTAGCATATTTACCTACATGTATTTAGAAGTAATTGCATACCTTACCTATACCTTAAAAATTAAGTTGTTAAAAATTTTATATTTGCTTTTTCTTCTGAATCATTTCTGCTATGCTTTAGGAAACAGACTTTTCTGTTTGCTTTTTATGAGAACCTGTACATGGCATCATATTGCTAGAATCTGAATGGGCAGTGAACTCATCAATTTATTATATTCAAAAATTGAAAGCAAACTCTCTCCATACTTTGGAAAGCCTGGAAATTGCTATTTGGGAACATTGTGAAATTCTTGGATATTTTCACATTCTCTTAATTTCTCAAACAATAATTGAGTTCCTACACATGCCAGTATTGTACTGCTATTTGAAATTGAAAGACTCTGCCATACAGGGATTTGTAGTCAGATACTAAACAGAGAAGTCACAGTAATTTTGTGTTATTTGCAGAGATATGGAGCAAATACAGCGGGAGTTCAGAGGCTGGAGCCTTTTTAAAGCATGTTTTACATGCTAGTAGGTTTAAAAACAGTGCTTTGAGTTCTTTAACCATGAGTGCTAACCTGCAGTTTGTATAACTACACTCTTATTATTTGTAAGAGTTTATATTCTTACAACAAAGAGGAGCAAAATAATGATTTTTAAAAATGTATTTCTTTTTTTCACTGATGTTTATGCTTGTTTAGTTTTGAAGGATTTTTTTAAAAAAATTAAATGACAAGTAATGTATAATCTAGGCCTCAGAAATAATCTAAGTGTAGGGCAGAAAATAAAAATAGTTTTAGACAAGTAGGAGTGAAGATGGTCTGGGACTACAGGACTAGCCCAGAAATTCTCTTCCAGAAAATTAAATTCTAAAACTATGGGGAAGAAATTTGTAGTAGTTTTTAGCTAATGACAGAAAAGAAATATGTGGGCCTAATAGGTAAAAATCTGTGACACTGTTTTAGCATTAATGGTGGTTTTCAACTTAGTGAAGATTAAAAAAAATTTTTTTTAAATAAAGCTTTTTTTGGCCTTTGTAATTCTGTTTACTTAAAAGGTGTTATAAAATCCAACAGGATTTTCTCATTGAAATGTTAAGTATTGCTGGACATGGTGGTATATGCCTGTAATCCTAGCACTTGGGAGGCTGAGGCAGGAGGCTAGTGTAGACTGTGTAGTGAATTCAAGACCAGCTTGAGCTACATAAGTTGACCCTGTCTCAAATAACCAGGAAAAAAAAGGTGTTTGTTCCATCGTTTGGGTCACTAACAGCTAATTACTCTGTTTGTAGATTATTTCAAATTTTAGAGTCCTGACCTATTTGAATCCTTCTATTTTCTGACTTTGTAACCTTCGGCAAAATTACAAGGAATGTCAGTTTTTATAATTGTAAAGTTATACCAGTTAATCATAGAGTTGTAGTCAACATCAGGTGGGATGATGTCTATATAACACTCAGCCCACACTTAAGTGTTAGTAATACATATATCTTTTCTGGAAGTTTTGTCAGATAAGGAAAGAAAAATACGAGTAAAAAGCTTATGTTTTATAAGTATTTGTGAATGTTTTGTACTCTTAACTATCTTTTTATCTTCATAGAGAGTTAGCTTTTTGAGCATTGTTACAGTAATATTTTAAAATAACTTTTTGTTACAAAGAATTTCTTATGACAAAGGAGAGGAAGATGCCAGAGAAGTATAAGGAACTTTCATGTACCCATCAGTCAGCTTAAATAATTATCAACTCATTATTTTATAAACTATCATTTTAATGTCTGTCCTTTATGAAAATGCTTCTGTTCTATATGTTTAAGAGATTAGAAAAGGCTATACATTAGCTTTTTAAGGTTTAAATAAAAAATTTTATCAGGCAATATATTTATGTTTCAAGATTTAAGAGATTTAAAAAGGTATTACTGATACATAGTTTCTTCCTACACTTTTCTACCGGTTGTCTTTTCCAGAAGCAACAGTTTTATTAACCTCTTATAAATCTTTTCAGAAATTTTTTGCAAAAGTTAAGGATATTTATTTATTCATTAATTTTGCTACCATCCCTTTGTTCAAAACTGAGATTATTCTCAGTTAATTAAATCTTATTTCTTCACATAGATTATTATGCCAGATGTCTCAGATATCTTGCAGGGTTACCAAACGCAGTTGTGTAGTAGGTTTTTTTTTTTTTTTTTAAAGACAGGGTCTTGCAGTGTAATATAGGATGGCCTTGACTTGCTTATGTAGTCCAGTCTGGCCTCGAACTCACAGTGATCCTTCTGCCTCAGCCTCCCAAATGCTGGGAGTAGAATTAGCCATTATGCCCTGCTAGGTTTTCTTAATAAATAATGGCCACATTGTTGAGATGATGGCTCTTCAACTCAAAATATGTACTTGATAAGATGATACATCATTCATTTTTTGCTTCTCAAAATTACCTGATAATGTAATGGTTTAACACAACTGCCATTTATTTGTGTGCGTGCTGAGCTACGTTCACGTGTGTTTGTCTGACAGTGTCTGACGGGCTCACTTGTTTTGTTGCAGCCTGATTGGTCAACCTGGTTGTCCAAAACGGGTTCCCTCACAAGAGAGAGTCTAGTGCTGGCTGTTAAGTAAGCCTCTTCATCTTTGTGCTCTTAGCCAGCTCACTTTCCGTGGTGATCTCAGGGCAGAGGAAGGGAAGTGCAAGGCCACAGAAACCCACTAAGTCAGGCCATATTTACATGGGCAAATAATCTGCTCCTGGTGACAGAAGTGACAAATAATTTGTGGTCATTTTTAATGCACTGCAGATGATTTCTGTTGAATATGTTCCCTAAGAAGAGAAAGTCTCATTATTTTATGTTGATCTGTAGGAATTAAATGAAGAAATGCATATGATATCTGACACATTCAGATCATCTGTATGTTAGGTATTGTTTATAATCATAAATTGTATGCTTATGAGTCATAAAAATGTCTTATTTCCTTTAAATCATCTTAAGAGGATTTGAAGTAGTAAAGATACCTATAAAGTTGCATGAAGCAGACTTAAAGGAAAATAAGGAAGATACTTGTTCAAGGTGTTTAATTTTAGAAAGAGTAACTTTAAATTTAGATGTAAAAGTAGGAAAATACTTTATGCATGTGAATTCTGAGTTTCAAAAGCATATACTTCAGATTTGTTACATTTTCTGAGGAAACAGGACAAGAAATACTATTTTAAGGAAGAGAATAGTTTCTCGGACTAAAAAATGTATGTGTGTTCTATATGTTTGGTATTTTTTAGGGAAATGCCCATGAAAACACTGAACTATTTTATCATGTCAGTGCTAAGATTTACAATGTATTTCTCATGAATACCTGAAACAGTATTTTCCTCAGTTATTTTCGTGCCTATATGAAATTTATTTTATTATGCATAATGTGTAAAATATTGATCAGCAGACTTTTAAGACATTAAAAATATTCATCAAGTTGACTCAATTATTAATGTGAAGTAAATTTCAGAACTGTATTTTAAAGTCTACTAACTGCAAAGTTTTTATTCATTGTTTTGTAGAGAGCCTTCTGTTGGGCTGTTATCTTTTTTATCTCCTTTTTTCTCTCCTTTTGAATGAAACAAAACAATTTCCAAACATTGTGGAGATTTCATGTGCTTTTATTATTGGACTTCCAGCAGTTACTGATTGATTTGAATAGGGCAGTGTAGAAGAATTATATATACAAATCCCTCTGTCATTATTCAAGTTCCTGCATTTTAAAAAAGTCGTGTAGTGTTTTAGTATATAGTTGGGAAGTTAAATAAGTTTAACATTTTTGTATGAGGTTTCAAAGTAAAATCAGATGAGAAATAAGATTCAAGTTGAATATTTTAAAGTATGATTTTTGAAAACAGTCTGAATTAGATTTAAAAACTTTTATTCTGAGTATGACACTGAACACATGACTAGTTAAATAAGGATTGAAATATAAAAAAAGTAATGGTAAACTTATAATACTAAAGAAAAACTCTTTTTCCATTTTTAAGGCATTTCATTTTATTTCTTTCAGCGTCATCATTCTGTTTGTGTATTTGTGTCTCCAAGATCAAACTATAAATGCTTGTACCCTTTTCTTTCTGGAGAGTTAATGGTTTTTGGCTTATAATTAGAAGTTATTATCCTCTCTCTTGGGAGGCTGAGGCAGGGGAATTGCCCTGAGTTTGAGGCCAGCCTAGACTACATAAGGGAGTTCAAGGCCAGTCTGGACTACATAGTGAGACCCTGTCTCCAAAACAACAACAAAAACAAGCAAAACAAAAAAATCAAACCTAAAAGAATTATTGCTTCTAGGAGTCCTCACATTTTTGCATCATGTCTTAGAAGCAGTCAAAGCGGTTTAATACTTAATGAATTTCTGAAAATAAATGGCAAATGTGTATGTTATAGAGAACCTTTTTCTCCCAGAGTTTAAGCTATTATTGTGAAACTTCTCTTAATTACAGATTACTGTGTGGAAGATATTGTTTCCAGCATCTCTGTGTGTAGTTTGCTTGTTTCTCAGTTTCCCATGATCATCTTAATTCTGTTGAATATCTGATTAAGGTTAAGGATTCTTGTGCTCACTTTATTTTTTTTTTTAATTTTTTAATTTTTTTGGTACCAGGGATTGAACTCACAACCTCATGCTTGCCACGCAGGCACTTAAGCCACTGAGCTAAATCCCCAGCCCCTCTTGTGCTCACTTTGGCAGCACCTGTACTAAAATTGAAAGGTTGTAGGTTCATTGCCTTTTTCACAAATCATGATTTTTCAGTTTTTTTTCCTTAACTCTGTTAGGATTGAAAACTATACTGCCTGCACTTCAGAGTTTTTCATTTTCTGTTCTTTTAAAAATCGAATACAAGCAGTGCATCCAGTAAAGTATGAGTAATACATACAATAAAACTTTGAAGCACAAGTGGTATGTGATGTTGAAAGTGTACATATTACAGGAATTGCAGTGCATGACTGAGAGGTGGAGCACTGATAGTGCTTGGCCGCTTGTTCTTGTTTCCAGATAACAAAAATCTGAATTCTAATGTAGTAAAGATAGATGAGCAAGGAGGGTATCAGTGTATAACTTAGGAAAATGCAGACCACAAGTAAATTGAGCCATGCTTAATATTTACTTTTTGCTAGTTGGTATTGAACTCATGACCAAGTTGATGAGAGTTTCCCCATTAAAAAATTATTTATAAGTTGGTTAAAAATAGTTTGGGTGATTTTAAGTAGCTGGTGCGTCAGAACCAGGATTGCTATTTTTTCACTGTTATAAAGTAAAACCTCTTGACAGAATCTCTAATTTAGAGAGATTTACAAGCAAGTTTCTATTGAAATATAGGTCTTTTTTTTTTATCAGTTTCTCAAAGAGATCTGTACAAGTTTACTTTTTCTAATGTTGTATAACTTAGAAGTAAAATACAGAAACTCTAAATTGAAGTGATAAAATAAGAATTATAGTGAGATTTAAGAAAAAGCTGGCATAAATACTCATGATATGTGAAAACATATAGCAGAATGTTAGCTGCACCTGTCTCTGGATAATTTTAATTGACTTTTGAAAAATTGTAAGGCTTTATACTTAGGTTAATTTTTACTTTCATTTTAGGTTATTTCTAATAACATTTTCTGATGACTCATAAAATATGATGAACATGGGTCATTTCATCAGCAAATTCTGATAAGTTCCTAGGCAGAATAGAGTTATAAAAGAGGAATATACTTCCATATTGGCTGACTTTTGTGGTAGATGTTAGTTATTAAGTGAAACTAAGTACTTTTCCATGACCATGTAGGGAAAAAAAATACTATTGATTTTATACAAACACATTTAAATTTTTAATGAAGATCCTTTCCCCACCAATTTGCAAAAAGCATAATAGTGTAGATCTTGTTTTCAAGAATGTTTTTATTTTTATTTTTTTGGTATTGGGGATTGAATGCAAGACCTTGCGCTTGCCAAGCAGGCGCTTACGTTACTGAGTTAAATTCCCAGCCTCTGTTTTTATTTTTTAATGTATTTTAACAACTTTAGTAGACTGAGTACATTGAAAACAAGTAACTTTTTCTTGCTTTAATTGTGAGAGTACATCTCTACCTGTATAGTCTATGCCTGAACTCAATATTACTCTATTTCCTTAATTTTAGAAGTAAAAACTCAGGAAACCTTCAGGCCAGTGGATCTGTAACAAAGTTGCATTGCAGATTTTAAGAAAGCATATTATATTTGAGTGACCATGCTTGCAGCATATGGCTGACATAAGACTTAGTGCAGAGGAGGCATTCAGTAAATAGTAGGTGAACTGAAAAACAAGACTTGCATGCTTAGGTTGTGATAGACTAAAAATACCTTCTAAAAGAAGGTCATATATTGACTCATATATTTCAGGATCTTTGGGTTTCATCACTTCTCAGATTAAAAAATAAAAAGTTAATTTTTTTGCCAGAGATTAACCCAGATATTAACATTAATATAAAGCCCTTTTTCTATTTTCCTTTTCAAGTATATCATGGTACTGTATTTTTTTTGCCTTTTTGTTTAGCATGTTAGGTAAAGTAAAGAAGTACGAAAGGAGACTTTTTCTAAGAGGGAGAAAAGTTTAATGTTAATAATTTCTGCCTAGTCCAGCTTCCTAGTTTAAAGTAAAATTTTAGATTATTTCAGAGATGCAAGTTTCATTTTTTAATGTAAGGATGGAGATTGTAGTTTTTATTATTTTCCTGAAACAAGAAACTTATTTTTTCTTTTTCTTTATATTTTTGTAAGAGAACAATTAAAAATACAGTCCATTGGTTAACAAGACTCAAAAGAATGAAAAGGTTTTTTATATGATTTTTACTTACACTTTGTTATTTTCTGTAAGGAATATTGCTTGAGGACATCAGGTACAAATTAGATCTTGTTATTGGGTAGAATTTTAAAATGAAGAATTAAAGGTTGAATAATCTATAAGGATCAAATATGGTGAAACCAAACAGGCAGTTCTATATATTTTAAAAATAAGTAGTCTTTAGAGGTTTATTCTGTATTTGAGTTTTGATTTCTAAATAATTGCTTCCAACTTAATTTTTGAAAACAGTTGTTTTGACTACCATATGTTAATATGATTACAGTATTCAAAGATTATTTACAGTAGTAAAATAGAAAAAAAGTTCAAATTTTGTTGCAAATAAAGATCTTTTACTTACCTATGTAATGCTGTTTCTTAAAATAGGTTTTGTATTTTCTGTAGCATAGACTTTGTGATTTTTAATGATTATTTAATCCCTAGATATTGGAAGGACTATTTGGCGCTAACCCTTGGATTTAATGCTTGGCCCTGGGCATTTGGACAAGGACAGCACGCAGACACAGTTAGTTCCTCAAGCTGTGATTTCTTCCAGGGATACTGTTTACTTCCTGCTGGCTTCTTCTTCGGAAGGAATTTCTGCACAGGATGCGTTTTAAATTATCTTCCCCTTACACTTCTAGAAAGAATTCAGAATTTAGAAGTAGTAGCTCTAGTCTTATGCTATTCTCCAGTGTGTCCACATTTTTGTTCTGGGGAGAATTACTAATAATTTAAAACATTATATTGGATTTGAAATACTGACATTGGTTTCTGTTATTTCTGGTTCAATTTACTATTCTTTTATTGTACAAAGAAGATCTTTTTTTAGGAAGTTTTTGTTCCCCAGGTATAATTACCAATATAGGAAATATTGAACGTTAACTTTAATACTACGTAATCAGAGAAGCAGCTAGTTAGCTCATACATAGTCCTTGAGCATTTGCAGAGTTACTTACCTGAAATAAAATGTTAACATTCATAGATTTAATAATGAGTGTTTATTATGTACCAAATCTGTCCTTTGTAGACATTATCACATCTATTGCTCACACTAATAGTGTCTCCAAAAATCCTGAATGGTTATATTCAGACGTACTATCTCAGCAAGTCATACAGGCCAGTTGAGTGAATTTCACCTAATGGAACCATATCTTAGTGGATAAAAATGGTCGCTCCTAAAAATTTAAGATTGGCATTTTTTGGCAATTCATGGAAAAAGTTGGTACTTCATGCTGCATTTAATTCTCTTGAACCTAATAGGCATTATTTCAGTTTTACCACCGAAGGTTCTAAAACTAAGGTTAATTTGTATAAAGTCAAGCAGTAGAGCTGGTATTCATTGTTTGCTCTGACTTGCAAATCCATATTTTTTTCAGTACATAGCCCTATACATGAACATTTTGCTGTTTTATTCCTATAGAAATGTATCCTGAAGTGTGATTTTTGTCTTAAACAAATAGAATAAAATTGTATGTTGATTTATAGAGAAGGATTTTGGGGAAAAGTATATAAAAAGCACTTGAACACTAGAAAATCAGAAAATGTGCTGAAGAGAATGCAGGTCATCAAGCACATGTTTACCTCATGTTTATATAAGAAATCTGATTTCTCTCTACTAAGTGATTTTTTCATCTCTGCCTTCTTTACTGCAAGAGAAAATGTGACGTTTACTATGGGGCTATTTTTTTTAGGATGCATATTACATATTTGAAACTCCTTGAAAAGTTAAGACTACATGAGATAATTTTTATTAATTATGTTACTGTTGGTGTTGAGGAGTAAAACTAATTTTATGATGTTTCAAGCATAGTCATTTTTATTATTTGGAGAGTGATTACCTATGTTGCAGTTTATCCTAATCTCAATTTGACAATATCTACACGTTCATTTAAATTAGTTGCTGAGTTGGTGAGTTTTTGTTTTCATTAATTTTTTTATAGTTTTCATTTTCATTAATTTTTTTTTTAATAAGCAGTGTTCTGCTTATAAAACAAATTCAGTGTTTTGGTTTTGCCTGCAGGTCTCTATCTAGCAGGAAACCTTTAGGAAACCTAATTTCCAAAGGTTTGAAAATGGGCCCTATCAGTTTAGACTGGTGCTTGGTATAGCTCAGAAAGAGGGGCTATTGGTTTCCAGCAGGCCCATGATCTGAATGGGGTTGAGAGCACAGAAACCTGACCATCCTTGCTCCAACAGTTACATATTTTGGTTGTTTGGAATTAATTTATTTGATAGCTCTGATTTGATAAAGCTTTAATGCCTTTTGTATTACCTATATTGTATTTAATTTTTCCTAGCTCCTGATTCATTTTCTATCTCTTTAATCATGTTAGAATGAATAATTGAAGCATTGATGACACTATATTTTTCAGCCTAAAGTTTTCTGATGAAGACTAAAGGCATCTACTCAAATTTTGTGTCTATGATTTCTTCTTCACAGTTGGTGTTTATTTATTCAAAAACTTTATTAGAAACTCCTTTACCTTAAGTCCTATTTTCCTCGAAAAATCCGGCTCTCCTTCACTTTCCCTTAACTTTTATATTATATTTAGTCCTGATACTCTACTTTAGAAACACTAATTGTAAAAGTGTGAGTGTTCTATTTCTAAAAGCCAAAGTCCCAAGTCTTTAATATATGGTAAAGTACTACTATTACTAAACTTTGTAAGAACAGAATTTTAAAATTAGAAGACCAGTTCATTTGCAAATGGGTTTTGAGTAGTTTGTCTTATGATATACAACCTACAGGAAGAATCAATAATTCTATATTTATATATTATTTTATGTTTTTGTCAACAGGAAGAAGGTAGATGATGACTATAATGCACTTCAAGAAAGACTTAGTACCTTACCCGATAAGCTCTCTTATAATGTCATGGTATGTTTGGTATGTTTCTTTTAAAATAATAAATTAATTTCTTATAAATGTGTTAACTTGGTAAAACAAATTTTTTTGATGTGCGTATTACCAGTTCACACATTGCCAAACCAGTGGTTTCTATGAAAGGTAACTAGCATATCAAGGAAGTTTTTAAAAAAAAAATTTTTATAATAATATAATACTTGTAATAGTTGGTATCTACTTTTTAAAATATATAAATGATTATTGCATTGTAATAATGTAAATGTTAGCACAAAATTTGACGTTTGGTGTGTAGATACATAGAAAAGTAATTACAACAGAATATTGCCCTTAAACTCATTATTTGTAAGCCAGAGTGAGAGTAGGCCATAATGTTTTGTAATTCACAGAACTAAATTCTAGAGTATTGATTTTTTATATGAAAAGGTACTGCTAATTTTTTATTTTAATGACCTTTACTACTGACACAGTGATCTGTTTGTGAGCCCTGGATTAGAATCTTTTATTGCATAAATGTTTTTTCCCCATGAAAACTTTGTTCATATTATAGTAGCCCAAATGATTTGTAAATGTAGGTAGGTAGACTCATTAAAACTCTACTAATTGTAAAGAATGGCCATTTTTTAAGGAGTAATTTTTAAATTGTGTTTAACGAAATGTATTCTCCATTGACTACTTCATTATTTTGGTTTCATTTAGGTTTAAGAAGTACTGCTTTCTCTATGAGCTATCTGTAAATATGGTATAGACTTACTTTTGTGTTTGAACATTGCTTTATTAACCTGAAGCAACTTTGTGTAGATTTTAATGTTGTTTGAAATTTCTACAAGGTTGGCATTTTTTCCCACATTGTGTCAAAGAACTCAGTAATATATGTGGGACTTTTTAATTTAAATGTTTTCATCTAATGTGCTTTTTAGTGTTTGAAATTTTTTGCTCTTTTTTCTTTTAAACAATAGGTCCCATTTGGCCCCTTTGCCTTCATGCCAGGAAAACTTGTCCATACCAATGAAGTGACGGTTTTACTTGGGGACAACTGGTTTGCAAAGTGCTCTGCAAAACAGGCTGTAGGTTTAGTTGAGCACCGGAAAGAACGTAAGTACCATTTAGGAATAATGTTTCTTTGTTGTGTATGTATTGGTTTACAAAATGCAAAACTGATAGACCAGAAATACCTGCCATAATTTGTTAGTTGTTTGTACTGTAATTCTGCTGAATTCTCATAAGTTTGAGTAGACCCAACATCTGAGAATGAGCTAGACAGTGGAAAATCTGCGTGTGAATTATTACTCTCATTGGCATCTTTTCAGAAATTAGACGTAAAAGTAACACGGGGGAGGATGTAACTCCCAGCCTGGTAAATGTCAGACATACCAAATTCGTGTTTCCCAGAATTGAGGAATTAATTCTAAGTAGCATCGGAGGTTAAGAGTAAGAAAACTTTATTGAAAAAGATAGTTCCTGAAAGATAGGAGGTGACCCAAAAGTGGGTTGCCAGTGAGCCCACTTCTCAGAGGAAATTTTAGACCAAAATCATGAGGTGGCTACAAAATCACAAGGTAAGTATAAGTATGATCAACCAATAAGATTACAGATATGGCTGCTTAGGTAATATTGATTCAGTGGGGAAGCAGGTCACATAGTAAATATATGTGGAAGGAACAATGACCTTTTATGGAAGGATTGGGAGGTCCTGGTCACCTTCCTGGGTGATCACTGTCCATCTAGACTTTATTGGACCAGATCAGTATAATCTTCAGTTTGTTGCTTATGCCCCAGACTGGCCTTGCAACAGATATGTCTCCAGCCACAATTGTGATGTGTTCTCATCGTCTGCACTGACACCCTTGAGGGCCTAACCCTGCCTGACTGCCTATAATATTTCTCCCTAACTTAGCTGACTATAATACATGGTGTGTAGATGGAATTTAGGAAGACACAAGAATTGGGAACATTTTATGGTTTATAATTGGTTTTAGTTATTTTCATAGGCCTTTGCTTTTTAATACTTTTGTATACTGAAATTACTTTCTGCTTAGTGAACAAGGAGAAATACTTATTTTAAAAAGTTGACAATTCTTAGAAATGCTTTTTGATTTGGAAGAAATGGTATTTTCATTTTTTAGAAGAGATGAGATATGGAAACATGCTACCTAAAATGAAACCCTTATGCTTTTTAAGTGGTGTGAACCGTTCTCTGCCTCATTTTAATGTAGCTTTGGTTTGTTTTATCCATGGTGCTATGGTGCTTGTCTCAGTCTCTGTCCATCTGTGTGTGTGTCTGTCTGTCATATATACACATTAGTTTGGTTAGTTTGGGTTCTAGTTTATTTGTATTTAAAAATCGGGTTTATTTAATTTCTAATCTGTGTCCTAATGTCTGCAATAACATACTTAAATTGATAGTGTGGCATTGTCCTTACCTGCTTTTCAGCTTTATGATTAAATGTGTTTTGAAATGAATTTTGAGAATCTTTCATTACAAATGAGGTCATACTAGATGGAAAATAGCTGAGTTTTCTAAAACTGAAATTATTTCATTTACACGTGAGTGGACTGGTTGGACTCATTTACTCTGTGGAATTCTAGGAATTATATTTGGAGACTTTAATTGCATATCTGCTCCTATAAGTTTCTAATTGATATGTATTTTGATCTTTTGTGACACCAATCAGAATCTTACTGTTAGGCGATAAATCTTTTGGCTTTGCTACATTAAAATAAGTCATGTATATTAGATGGAAGACAATGGGCATAATTCTTTCTTAGAGTTCTTTCTTAATAGAGAATGCTTTATTTATTTACTGGGTTAGCTCTGCTGATAAGGAATCAGTTTATAGTCTGTTGAAGTTGGCTCACTTTGATTTTCATATTTCAGTGAAGAAATCTTCAGGATCAGTAAAGACTTAAGCTGTTAATGATGGAAGACTTTTAATAAAATAGAATGGAACTGTAGAGTAGAGAAATAACTTCTGGTAAATCACTTTCCAATAGTTAAATACGGTTTTGGAATATGACCAATGATGCTGACCTTTGGAATTATTGTTTATCTAAAATAATTTCAAAATACATATAAATATAACTGAGAACCTAATATAATAAATGAATTTTAAGTTGTTTTACTCATAGTTTTATGATAATTTATATAATAATTGATGATAACTGAAGAAAACATTTAGGAATATTATTAAACTTAATTTTTTTTTTTGAAGAAAAGCTGCATTTTTGGACTATATCCCAAAACTCCTAGTGGACACTTGAAGCTGCAGCAGTCAGTGAACGTGTGATAAATTCCTTTTCTGTCTTAACTAAGAATTTAGCATACAGTGTGGCTATAACTTTTGCAATTGGAGGTGTGTGGCATCAAATCTGACCTGCATTTCTGTATCTTTAAATTTTTTTATATTTATTTTATCTTGTTTTATTTTATTTTGTGAGACAGGGTTTTGCTATGCAGTTCAGGCTGACCTTGAACTCACTTTGTAGCCTGGTCTGGCCTTGAACTCATGATGATCCTTGTGTCTCAGCCTTTTGAGTGCTGGGATTACAGGTGTGTGCCACCATGCCTGGCCTGCTGGGATTACAGGTGTGTGCTGCCATGCCTGGTCTGTATGTATATTTATTTGTTTTGTCTTTGAGACAGGGTTTCACTGTATAGTTCAGGCCAACCTTGAGCTCACTTTGTAGTCCAGGCTGGCCTGGAATTTGCAGTAATCCTCCTGCTTCAGCCTTTAGAGTTCTGGGATTATAGGCATGCACCAGCATGCCCTGCCTTGTTTCAAATTTTATAAGTACACAATGATCACATCCATCATGGATAGTATCTACAATTTCATGGATAGATTTTAGCAGCTTTAACATATGATTTTTTTTCTGCCTTACTTGGGCGTATTTATCTTTTTACTTAAAAGAAGGACCTTATGACTTTTTTTGACGTTTCCATATTGCCAACATCATTAACTCTTCCACTTTGGGACCATTGTGAAGTAAAATAAAGATTACTTGAACACCGCACTGGAGTTATACTGTGACAGTTAATCTGATAACTAAACTGGCAAATGTAATAACAAAAATATATAGGTAGATATATTTAGGCTTATACTCCAGGAATATGCTGAATAAAGGACTGATTCACTGCCTGGACTGCATGGGTCATTATGCTTTTCAGAATGGCACACAATTTAGAATTTGTTTGTGAAGTTTTCCTTAAATATTTATTTTCCGTTTTATATTTGACTGTGGATACCAAGTGAAACTCTGCAAAGTAAAAAGTGGATAAGTAGGAACTGCTGTATTTTTTCTTAAAGCGGAAGACTTGTAACAAACGCATAGTCACCTGCTTCCATATTGATTGTAACTGAGGATAGTGAAAGGAAGCTTTGACATGTCCAAAGTGTAGTCAGCGTGAGTGTCTGTATGAATTGAACTATAACAAAGGATTCCGGAAGAGGCTGTGGGGCCAGAGGAAGATGTTTTCTAAGAGGGAGACCACAAGATCAATGCCCTGATCATTTGTTTTTTTATATTTCTGCCAGTTAATGAAAATATGACCATCTTTTAAAAGGTAAGAAAACTTGAAATTGATTTTTTATTAACCATCCATGATCAGCATACAGGACAGGACATACCAGCAGTTAGGAATCAAGGTCATACCCAAGCTTTCCTCATGCTGCCCCTATTTGGTCACATCCACATCGCCTTCTAAGGCTTGATAACCACTAATTTGTTCTTTATGCTGTTAATTTTGTTTTCAGAAAATGTCATTCAAGTGGACTTATAAATCTCTTCTGAGGCTAGCTTTTTTCCACTCATTATAATGGCTTATACAAATTATTCTTTGCATGAAAAGTATTGCTGAGTAGTGTCCTATTATCTTTTTTTTGATGTTTTATTACCTATCATATATTTATTATTATATGTATGTATCATCATTTTCCTGTTCACCTGTTGAAGGAAGGACATTTGGGTTGCTTCCTCATTCCAGTTTTAAATAGAGCTGTTTATTACTGGGTTTTGGAGTTCTTTTCTCTTGGCTTCAGGTTCTTTTTGTCTTGAACAAAGAATTGAACAAAACAAACAAAAATGGTGACAAAATGTACTTGAAAAGTAATGGGTAAGGGAGAAACTGGCTCTGCAGAGTGAACTTGGGCCGAATAAAAAGAGAGGAAAAATTAAAATAAAAGTACACTCTGAGAGGCACAGGCAGGGCTACTGTGAAGAAAACCGTGCTTTCTGTGGTGTCCCATTTATCTACACGTGGCGGGAACCCACAAGGGCTCCATGAACGGGCCCTGGAATCTCGTCATGCCTACTCCCACAACCAGTTTTGCCACACCCTGTCGTCCTCCGTCAGGGCTACGTTAAACCATCATCTATTGGTTTCTGTGTGAACATAAATTTTTATTGCTGTTGGCAGATACCTACATGTGGGATTACTAGGTCATACAGTAAATGTTGTTCGATAGTTAAGAAATTACTTTGTTTTCCAAGATATGATTGGTTACTCTCTATGAAGACAGTATGAGGCTTAAAATAGTTTTGCATCCTTACTAGTACTTAGTATCGGCAGCCTGGAAAATTTTAGCTATTTGAATAGGTACATAGCAGTTTTAATTTGCATTTTCCTATTGGCTAATGATGCTGACCATTGATGCATATACTTACTTGCTATCTGTGTATCTTTTTTTTTTATCTCTTGAAGTCTTTTGTCTCCTTAAAAAAATGAGCTGTATATTTTCTTATTGTTGAGTTTTGAGAGTTTTTGTATATTTTGGATAAAGTCTTTTGTTGAATATATGAGGTGCAAGTATTTTTTCCCAACCTCCATTTTGCCCATTTGTTTTTTTGAAGATGCCTTTTCAGAGTAAAAATTTTAAAATTTGAAGTTCAGTTTATTACTTTTTTTTTTGTATGGATCATGTTTTTGGTGTTACATTTTTTTTGTCCAGCCTTAGTACTACTTATAAATATTTTCTGGTTTTTTAAAAATTTTAAAAGGGAGTAAAATTAAACACAACAAAGCAGAACAGAATGGGACATAAGAAAGCATAAATTTCAAAGCTAGACAACCAGAGATCTTCACTATCTGTCATATTGTCTCTTGTTTTCTTCCAAATGGTTGTCCTTATCCTTGCATATGGAGAGCTCATACTAAATAACATAGCCAATCTTTTCACAAGATATGTAGTTCACTGGCTCCCACTTGCTAGGCAGGGGGGATGGGAGGGGGGACACAGGATGGGGGACAGGACATATGAGATGTCTTATTCTCAGCCCACACGCAGGCAGGATCACAGTCGCCCCCCAGAGATGGGAAGAGTTCCTTGTTCTCCTGGCATCCTGAGTCAACCGCAAGGTGCAGGTCCCGATGTGCGAGGGTCTCTCTCCTTCGAGCTGCCCAAAGTCTGCCACACTCTCAGCTGCCCCCCAGAGAGGGAAAGAGCTCCCTGTTCTCCTGGCACCCTGAGTCAACCGCATAGTGCAGGTCCTGAGGCGCCAGGGTCTCTCCCCTGCAGGCCTCCTAAAGTCCGCCATACTCACCTGCTGTTTCTTTCTGATGAATTGACCATTCCATTTCCAAAGTTCTGAAGTGGCCAACAGACCACAGAAAGAATTCTCTTAGGCTCCTGTTTGAAACCAGCAGCTACAACAATCTGCTGGCCTTGCTTCAGGGCCAGATTTTCTCTGTTTTTAAGTTTACTTACAAAGTATGAAGATTAAATCAGAGTTCATTTTCTCTATATATGGGTGTTCATTTCCACACTATTTGTTGAAAATATAGATATATAGGAAGATTATATATGCGATCATCTACAGAATGCTGTTTTTAAAAAAATTTTTAAAAAAAAAATTTAAAAGGGAGAAAGTTTTTCGTAAGTTATACATGGATATGATGTAAAGCTTAAAGGATATTACTTATAAATGTGTACTCCTCCTTTTCCTGTCTTTAAACATCTTTTTGTCTCCCTGTAAGCATCACTGTCATCAATCTTACTGTCATTCCAGGAATATTCTTTGTGTTTATAACCATAGATATGTGCATTTCTGCTCTGCCACAATAGTAGCAATTTTATTTTTAGTTTTTTTGGCAGCTAGTTGTCTCGTTTTAAATGGCTACATGGCATTACATTGTTTCATAATTTATTTAGCCAGTTCTAGGCGTTCAGATTTTTTGGTGAATTTTTTTTGTTAAAACCAGTGATGTTGTGGATAGCCTGTGTATGTATATGTGTGTAAAACTGATTTATGTCCTCTGTCCTTTCCTCTGACATTGTAGTAGTGAAATACACACAACATAAAATTTAAGATTTAAATCATTAGAAGTGTACAGTTCATTCGCATTAGGTACATTATTGGTCAATCATAACCATTATTCTGCTTCAAAACTTTGTCATCTTCTCAAAACTCTTATGTCCATTAAGTTGATAATTACCCTTTGTTCTCTGCCTTAATCCCTGGTAACTAGTATTCCGTTTTGTGAATTTGACTGTTGTAGCTCTTACAAATAGAATCATACACTAATTTTTCTACTTAGCATATTTTCAATGTTTATCCATATTTTAGGATGTATTAGAACTTCCTTTTTAAGGTTTAGTAATACTTCACTGAATGGATATGCTGCATCTTGCTTATTAGTCTGTATATTGATAGATGCATGGGTTGTTTTATCTTTTGGTTGTTACGAATAATGTTGCTATGAATGTAAGTGTATAAATATCTAGTTCCCATTAATGTCATCTTGGTTTTTATATATGGCCTTTATGTGTTTTTTTTTTTTTAAAATCCATTTTATTTCAAAGAGAGAGGAAAAAACCAAAATTTCAAAACAGGTCAATCAAGGGGCAACAATGGTACATATATTGTGTATTATTATCCCCAAATCATTCATCCAGAGACAAGACATTGACATTCAGTTGTCTGCATAATACCAGCACAAATCTGTCTCTTCAGTGAACTCAGAGAAATCAGTAGTATATCTTAGCTATCTAATATATATACATACACATAAATATACATATAAATACAGCTTCTCATTAGTGAGACAATAAGATGTTTACATATGTGTGTCTGATTTATTTCACTTATGAGTATGTTCTCAAGTTGCATCAATTTACATCTAAAAGTCTCCAGTTTATTCTTCTTTATGGCCGAGGAATACTCCATTGTAGAAAAATGCCACATCTTTTGTATTCATTCCTCAGTCAGTGGGTATTTAGGTTGTTTCCAAGATCTAACTATTACAAATTGTGCTGCCATAAACATGAGTGCACATATTTTGCTGTGGTATGATGTTTTTCATTCTTTTGAGAAGATACCCAGAAGGGTAATAGCTGGGTTGGATGAGACTTCCAATCCCTAGTTTTTTGAGGAATCTCCACACTGATTTTTACAGTGGGTCTACACTCCTACAAATGGTGGAGAAGGGTTCCTTTTCCCCACTGTCCCTCCAGCATTTGTTATTGGTTGTTTTCTTGATAATAGCCATTCTTTCTAGGGTGAGTTGGAATCTCAGTGTTGGGTTTTTTTTTTCGTTTTTTGTTTTTTGTTTTTGTCTTTGTCTCTTTTTTTTTTGTCTTTTTGAGACAGGGTCTTGCTATGTAATTCGGACTGGCCTTGAACTCACTTTACAGCCCAGGTTGATCTCTAATTCACAACGATCCTCCTGCCTCAGCCACCCTAGTGCTGGAATTACAGGCATGTGCCACCACATCCAGTTTATCAGTGTGTTTTTAATTTGCATCTCTCGAATGACCAGTGATGTTGAACATTTTTTCAATTATTTATTTGCTGTTTGTATTTCTTCATCTGAGAAGTGTGTATTCATTTCAGATGCTCATTTTTGGATTGAGTCTTTTAATCTGGGAGGACTAATTTGTTTGAGTTCTGTATGTTCTTGATAGTAATCCTTGTCTAAGGAACAGCTGGCAAACATTTTCTCCCATGTTGTAGGTTGTCTCTTTACTCTCTTGGTGATTTCTCTTGCTGTGCAAAAGCTTTTCAATAGGATGAGATTATGGCCTTTATCATGTTGAGGAAATTTGCTTTGGTGTTGGTCAGTTTTCTGTTACTGTGACAAAACACATGAGAAAATCAGTGTGTAAAGAACAAGTTTTATTTTGCCTTTCAGTTTCAGAGATTTCAGTCCATGGTTGCTCAGCTCTGTTGGTTTGTGCCTTTAGAGCCACAGAATATTATGGTTGAGAGGGCATGAGAGAGCAAAGCTGCACCCTTCATGGTGGCCAGGAATCGGAAAGGGAAAGGGAGAGGGCTGATGTCCAGTCTGTTGTTCAGTGTACACCTCCAGGGATGTAACTTCCTCTCACTGGGTCCCCACTGCGTAGTGTTTCCACCAGCTGTCAATAGTGCCAAGGGATGGCAGCCAAGCCTTTAACAGGAGCGATACTGGGGATACCCCAGATGCAAATTCCTAATCTTCTGAGTATTCTTGGGATTAATGTGCCTCCCCCTTCATTCTGTTTATGTAGTGTATTGCATTATTGTATTAATTGACTTTACTATGCTGAACCATCCTTGGATTTCACTTTTTTGAGGTTAAGAGTAGGAAAATATATTGGAAAATAGGAATGGGAAATAGGAGTAGTTCTGAAAGACAGGAAGGATCCTGAATGGGTTGCCTCATCCTTGTAGTTTATGGGAGAAGAGAGTCATACTGGCTCCTGTATTTAAGTTTGCCAGTATTTTGTTGAAATTTAAGTATATTTATATATTCATTCAAAGGGGATATTAACTAGTAGTTTTCTTTTAAGGTCTCTACCTGGCCTCATAGAGTTTATTTCTTCCTTTTTGACATTTTAGAAGAGTAGGAAAAGGATTGATGTTAATTCTGTAACTGTTTAGTGGAATTGGTCTGTGAATTCATCTTTTTTTTGACTTTTCCATGGTGGAAGGTTTTTGATTACTTATTTATTCTCTTTAGTTGTTACTGTATCTGTTTAGAAACTCAGTTTGTGAATTTTGATAGTTTCTGTTTCCTGTAAATTTGGCTAGGATTATCCAGTTTCTTAGCAATCAGTTATTAATGATCATAGTTAGTTTTATAAAATAAATTGTGTTGTTTTTACTTTTGCTTGTGATTTTATTAATTCATATCTTCTTTCTCTTTTCTTAGACAGTCTAGGTAAAAGTTTAATTTTATTAATCTTAGCAAAGCTTGATCTTACTGATTTTTCTCTTTTTTATTTTTTCCTAAGTATTGTTTTTCTTCTGCTTGCTTTGAGTTTAAGTTTATTCTTTCGAGTTTCTTAAAACTTGTTAGGTTACTGATTTGAGATCTTTTTTTAAAGTAGGTATTTATAAACTATTGTTATCGTTGGTTGCATTCCATAAATTTTAGTATCTTGAGTTTTAATATTCTTTGTTCTCAGGTTTTTTCTAGTTATGTTTGCGATTTTTTTGATATATTGATTGGTTAAACTTTCACATATTTGTAAATATTCTAGTTTTTCTTCTGTTAATGATTTCTAGTTTCATTCCATTTAAAAAAGTTGTTTAGTTAAAATAATTTCGGAGGGTTTTCTGAGACAGGGTTTTACTGTACATACAGTTCACGCCAGTCTGACAGCAGTCTTCCTCACTCAGCCTTCTGAGTGCTGGGATTACAGATGTGTGCTGTAATCGATTTTTAAGAATTTATTTACTTATTTATGAACCAGTGGGATGGCCTCGTTATGTGGTTCAGGTTGTCCTTAAATTCACTGTGTAGTTCAGGTTGGCTTTGAGGTGATCCTCCTGCCTCAGCCTCCCAAGTGCGGGGATTACAGGCTGCTGGGATCACAGGCATGCACCACTGTGGCCAGCTGGAAGATCTGTTTTATATTGTGGTGATTAGGATGGAACGTATTTGATTGGCTTTGAGATCTTCCCAAGAAATTGGTGGAGCACAGTTCTGGTTGTGTCTGGGTGGGTTGTGAAGACATGGACCTGGTGCCTATATGTGGTTCCTGGCCCCTTCTTCTGGCACTGTTTCCCTGCACTGCTTCTTAGATGCCATGAACTAAGAGTCTGCTGCACCAGGCCCTTCCACTGTGTTACTCCTGCCTTGGAGCCAGCTGACCACGAATCCTCCGAAGCTGTGAGCCGAGTTAAACTCCATTCCTTTTAAACTATGGGTGCCTTGTCAGCGATGAGAAAGCTAATACACGTGATTTCCATTGTGCTAAATTGTCCGAAGCTATAGTCTGTGTCCTATCACACATTCTGATCGGGAGAATAGTCCATGTTTCCCTTAGTAGACTTGTATTTCCCTGTCGTTGGGTAGAGTTTTATGTATGTCTGTTAAGTCCACTTGGTCTGTAGTATGGTTCATATCCTTTATTCCTTTACTGCTCTTTCCTGGCTATTTTATCTCACTTTATTAAAGTGAGATACTGAATCCCCAGCGGTTATTGTAAGATTTCTTTTTTTTTTTTAACAAGTAAATCAAGATTTGTTCTTTCACTTTGGTAAATTTGTGCTTTATATATTTGGGGATCTGTTGTTAGGTGTGTAGGTGTCTATAATTGCTGTAACGTCTCAATAGTTTGGGAATTTTATTAATATAAAATACTTACTATTTGACCCTTGTAACCTTTTCCAATAAACAAACAAACAAACAAACAAACAAACCTGAAGTCCATTTTTTTCTGATTTTATTATACCTTTTCTAGTTCTCTTGGTTACTATTTTTTTGGTATGTCTCCTGTCGTCTTTTAAAATATGTTGATCTTAAATTAGTCTTGTACACTGTTTGTCCTTTTTAAAAAAATCCTTCTAAAAATTTATTCTGCCAATTTGTGCTTTCCGATTAGGAAGGTTAATCCATTTACATGTACAGTAATTACTGATGGAGAAGTACTCACTTTCCTTTTTTGTTGTTTTCTGTGTGTTTTATGGCTTCTTTTGTCCCTTACTTTCTTTAACAATGCTTATTTGATATTACATGATAAAACACTTTGACCTCTTTCTCATATCTTTTTTTTTGGTACCGGGATCAAATTCACAATGCTGCACTGGCCAGGCAGGTGCTTACACTGCTGAGCTAAATCCCTGGCCCTTTTGTTTGTATTTTATAGGTATTTTCTTTGTGGTTACCCTAATGTTTACATATGACATTCTAAACTTATAAAAATGTATTTTGAATTTATCCCAACCCAAAGAACTACTTTGTGTACTATTTCATTTGAGAGTTCTGCTGGTAAGGAGCTACTCAGCCTTTGCTTTTTGAGAATTTACTGGTTTCTCTTTCTTTTTGAAGGACAGGTTTGCTGAAGATAGAATTCTTGGTTTTAGTTTTCTTACCACCTTAAATATATCATCCCACAGCTTTCTGTTTAGAAAGATTTTCCACAGAGAAATCTACTGGTAATCTTACTGAGGGTTTCCTCTTATATGATGAGTCTCTTTTTCCTCTTACTGATTTCAAATTTCCCTTTTTGTTTTTGTCTTTTAGCACTTCGATTAAAGTGTGTCTTAGCATGAGTCGTTTGCGGGGCTTGCCCCACTTAAATTTAGTTGAACTTCCTGGATTTGTAGATTCATATTCTATTTTACAATACGTTTGTGCATTTTTTTAGTACCCTGAAGAAGGCATTTCCCAAATATATGGGATATTTCGCTACAGAATTTAAATTTATGACAAATTATCTGGATAATGGATATATAGTTGGCCCTCTGTCTGCAGGTTCCCCATCCAGGGATTCAACTACTGTGGGTTGAAAATATGTGAAAAGAAATACTGCATCTGTGCTGAACATGCACAGACTTTCTTTTATTATTTCCTAAATAATACAGTATAACAGCTACATACATAGCATTTACATTATATTAGGTATTACAAGTAATTACAGATAATTTAACGTGTTGGAAGCCAGGTGTGGTGGCGCAAGCCTGTAATCCCAGCACTCATGAGGCTGAGGCAGGAGGATCTTCTGAGTTCAGCCTGGGCTACAAAGTGATCTCAAGGCTAGCCTGAACTGCATAGCAAGACCCTGTCTCAAAAAAAAAAAAAAAACCAAAAAACAACAAAAAAGATACACTTGGTTATAAGCACATAGTGTCCAGTTTATATAAGGGACTTGAACATCCATGAATTTTTGATATCCATAGAAAATGGGGCTCCAAAACTCTTTCCTCTTGGATTCCATTCATTCTTTGCTCATATTTTCCGTGTAATTTGTTTCTGCTGTTTTCTCAGTTTCTTTCAATTTTATGTATTATGTATTAGTACCTACCTACAATTTAAGAGGAACTGATAGTATTGTCACATATTTTCACTGTCCTTGTATCTGTAGTCTTTTTTTAGGGAGAGGGAAGTTAAGGATCTTGGAATATCCTATTATATTAGTGCATATTTGTTATACAGAATAATGGATTTAGTTTCGGTATATTCATACATGTATGTAATGTACTTTATTTTTATCTCCTCTCTACTGTCCTTCTCTCTGTCCCATCTGTCCCTTCCCTCTTTCCTGATGATTTCCCCTCTACTTTCTGGAGATGTGTCTGTGTCTGTGTTTATGTCAGTCTCTCTCTCTGTGTGTGTGTGTGTGTGTCTGTGTGTCTGTGTGTGTGTCTGTATCTGTTTCTTTCTGTCTCTCAAATTCCACATATGAGAGAAAACATGCAATATATGAGATTCTTAATTTGGCTTATTTCACTTAGCATAATAATCTCCAATTTCACTGATTTTGTTACAGATAACATGATTTCATTCTTCTTAATGTCTGAATGACACTCTATCCATGTGTACATTTCCTGTATCCATTCATCTGTTTCCATAGCTTAGCTTTTGGGAATTATACTGCAAAAATTTATAGTGTGCTGACCCTAATTCTTTGGGGGATACACTGAGGATTGGTATAGCTGATCAAATGGCAGCTTGAGTTTTAAGGAGTTTGTTTTGGTTTTTTTTGAGGAACATTTGTAATTAGTAGCTAATTTACATTACAACAGTATAGAAGGTCTAGCTGCGCCTGTCCCCTCCTTACCCTCTGGCTTTGCATCTTCACCAGTATTTTTTAATTTACTGATGGATTGATTGCAGTACTGGGGATTGAATCCAGGGCTTTTGCATTGGGCTACATCCCTGCCTCTCTTTTTATTGTAGTTTTGCTTTTAGACATTGCTTGTTAAGTTGTCTAGGACTTTGAGGTCCTCTTTCCTCACTCTCTTAGAGTGCTGGAATTACGGACAAGTGCCACTAAGCACAGTTTGATTTTTGTATTCTTGCTGATAGCTGTTTCGAGGAACGAGATAATGTAGTTCTGATTTGCATTTCCCTAACAGATTAAGATATTTTCCCAATCTTTTAAATATTATTGTATCACAGTTTTGCTAAATCTACCCTTAAAAGTCTACCCTTAAAAGTAATATAATTTCATTTCATTGTTGTACAGGTTTATATTTGAAATTACATACCTATGACTTATTCTTCACTTTTTTAAAGAGCTCTTATTACTGGAGTCTTTGATAGCTTTGCTTCAGTTTGGACCAACTCTTATCTTGAGCAAAGGAGAACTGTTTTCCTTGTGTCTTTATCATTCTCCCATGTATTTGTCCTTATTTATTTCATTTTGTAATTCCCATGGTATCCCCCTTTTTACTTATTTTGTTGGGAGCATAGTCTTTAGTAACTATGAGAAATTACATGGAGGTCCACTTTTTGAAATTTCTTGTGCCTGCTGTATTTCTTATACTTCTGTTGTTGTAATTAGACTTCAAGAATTTTAGGTTTTAAATAATTTTTCTTTCAACATTTTGTTACTTTCTGTCCTCAAGTGTTGCTATGAAAATTTAGTTACATTCTCTTTCTGTTGTGTGTAACTTGTTTGTTCTCTTTGGAAGTTCTAGGTTCCTTATTGGTCTTTATTGCCTGTGACCTAAATATGACCGTGTTATGCCTCATTACAGATCTGTTAAAATTGTCTGCTAGATATTTGGTGCATCTCCTTGGTGTGGAGATTCACCTCCTATAGGTCTGGAAATTTTTTAATGTTATTTTTTTTCTGTTGTCCATCGGTTTATCTGTTGTACTTTTTGAAGTAACTTTTTTCTACTTGATCTTTGAAATCATGTATATTTTTAAGTTTCTGTACATTAATCCACAGAGGTCCTTTTTCCTGTGTTGTCTTTTCTTTGGATATTACTTTGTTATACTATCCTGTTCTTGTTTCATGGATGTGGTGCCTTTTTTTGATAATTGTTTTTTTCTTTTAAAGTTTTCTTTTTTATGCCACCCTGACCCATCTCTGGCATTAATGTGGAAGTTTTTTTTTCATATTTTGATGATTCTTGACAAACCATGTTTAAAAACTGTTAGGAAGTGTGTCATGAACAAGGTTTTTGAATGACCCACTTTTCTCTAGAGATTTTTGATCACAAGCTGATTGTTCAATAGCCCTTAAATACTGGCAGCTTTTGAGGGCGATGGGCGTTCTACATGAGCGTCTTCTGCCCTGTCATCTGGTGTTCTGGGAAGGGCTCGGCGTCTGCAGATACAGAGCCCCTTTACCAGGAGTTGATCCCCTTGTGTTCACAGAGGTGTTTCCTGTTCTCGTCCCTTTTGAGATTACTGGGACCTGTGCCTTTCCTTTACTGTCTCTGGCAAACACTAGGCTGTACGTTTTATCTTTAGTCAAGAAAGGGGAAATACCTGGCTGTGTTTTTGAAGTTGGAGTGTTGGAACCTAATATTCTTTTCAGATTTTCATCCAGATCTTTTTTTTAGTTTAGCTTTCTCTTAGACATGTTTTCAAATGAGTAACCTTTCCAAGTCCTGCAGTTCAAATGAGCTTGCTACAACTTTTCCTTGCTACAGTTGGTTTCAACTTTTTATGTTGCGCTAATTCAGTTTCACTGTGTCAGATCTGCAAAATTTACTTGATATCCCCTGTCTTTTTTTTCCTTTCCAGGTATATCTGTGTAGGTTTTTGTCTTTAAAAAAAAACAAAACAAAACAACTTACATTACTGAGATATGTGGAGAAGGCAGGGGAAGTAGATACTAAGTGCATGTATTCATTCTCCCCTTTTAAAGCAGAAGTCCAGACTTTTGTACTGGTTTAAGAAGAGATTGTGCACAGAGATTTGCTAAGGTATCCACCAGGGGGCATGGCCTATGAAACTTGAAATAATACTTAAAAATCCAGCACACAAAAAGAGAGGTGGAGAATGGAGTGGTCATGGAGGATTCAGAAGAGACTTGTATTTATAGTATGGATTCTGTACAGTACCTG